>ML377411.1:0-48080 GCA_005239525.1 Nicotiana knightiana | reverse complement strand
TGCTCTCATAGCCTTCTCCCGAAGCACTACTCGCCTATTCTCAATAGATTAACGCCTATATTCCTATGAAATTAATCTATTAGAACGCACTAAGATTACGATATTTAATTAAGCACGGTGACTAGGTATATTCCTATCCTAACCACAAATCCTCTCCCCTGAAGGGTTAAGATCACGCTCTCTTCAATTCTTCTCTAATCTATATACGGCTTACCCAAGAATAACATAGATAGTATATAGAACCTAACTGATGGCCAGACAATTAAGCAATTAAACACAGAATTGAAGAAACAACCATATATTGAGTGAACTATAATCAAGCTTAAGTTAATGTCGAATAACAATATTCATGGCTAAACCACAACCCCAGAACAATGGGAGTTTAGCCACTCATGCTAAAATGCAAAAACTACATAAGTGTTAAATTAGTTGTAAATACTAGAAAAAGATGAAGAAAACTGATAATCCTTCGCTTCCTAATGATCCCGTATGTTTTTTTCCTCCAAAGTGGTGTCCAACCCCTCAAAAATAAGCTTAGACTTGCTTTTATACGTGTTGGGTAGGTTTAGGGCCGAAATAACCGTTTCCCGGGTAAAATAGGACAAAATTCTCGTCATCGGCGCCTGGCTAGTGCCGGGCGCCCACCAGGGAGCTTCCCCATATTTAGCTACTGCCTACAGTTCCACAGGTGGTGTTGGGCGCTACCTGTGGCACCAAAATTCGCAATTTTCCCGGTTTTGTCCGTTTTGGCTCTAATTTCACGTGTTTCGCCCCCAATTGATCCGAATCATTCCTAAACATATAAAACCTTCAAATTAATATAAATCATCATATTTAACACCTAAAACTCACGAAATAAAAGTAAAATATGAGGCGATATACATAGAAATATATACACTTTAAGCTAAACATCAACACCCCACACTTAGACTCTTGCTCGTCCTCGAGCAATGGGACAATCTACTACCCTTCAACACGTACGAGGTTCATTATCAAGGAGTATTTACTTTTCAATCACACACCTTACCCCTTGACTATGATCGATATCGGCAATCAAGTATGAACATACAAAAATTAACATTCTTCCCCTTCGTTAAACATGCCCAAGTATAACTACTCTATCAATCATAACAACAACCTAATTTCAACCACCCAACCTCAAGAGTCAACTTGCAACCACTAAGCCCTCTCAATTCACGCACCTACCCAACAAGAAAGTTTACAACATTACCAATCGTTCATGAGATCATGTGCCCTCACCAACAAAAGAGTGAATATAACTAGTCCACACATTCAAATATGCTTTTGAACATAATTTAAGGACATCACACAATTGAACAAAAATTCACTCACTCTCACAAAGAATTCATATGCATCCCGTGGTCGTATCATAAGCTTTCCCTTAGTGTAGATCTCCACTAATTCAAGTTAATCAAATCTAGTATCAATTAGGACTTTTAAGGTTGTAATGTAGGTTAAGGGATGGTAGGATATATTTAGGAATAGTGACTAACCCTCCTAAGCACTTTAATACACTACCTTCACAAATCAACACATATTCTTCTCAACCAATTCCCTTGCCACAATTCATATTCAACATAGCCCTTTTAGTACATAATTTTACAATCATTTTTTTTCTACACACACTCCATACATGAAGATTCAATGGCTAGTGACTTCTGAAAATAATTTTAGTGCACTAACAGGCCTTTCCATGGCTCCACTCAAAAACTAATCCCCATTATCTCACCTTACTTCTTTTAGCGACTAAGTGGCTTAGGAGGAAAATGTGTAAAATCTCAATTTAACAACAAAATAGGGGTACGGCTTGTAATGTGGGCACCAAAGAGAAGGGCAAATGGCTCAAAGGGACTAGCAATGGAAATTTTTAATTTTCATGTGCCAAGCACATCCATGATACTACCTAAGTATCCTACAAAAAATAGAAAAATCTTTTTGCTGCTTTTAAATCGGACTTTATCCCTCAAGAAAATTGTACAACAGATCTATCGTTGGGAAAAGTCCAAGATTTTTTTAAAAAACAATAATTTTATACAATTACACCTCAGAAAGTAGTTTCCCCACCCTACACTTATGTTATGCATAGTCCTCGATGCATGACCACAAAGAAAAATATTAAAACAAGGGTGAGAAATACTCCCTGAGACCCTCTCGGGCCTAGCTCGGACATGATTCTTAATATTTAGAGTTGGGATGACCCCACACTTAAGCTCAAACATGCCCCTCAGCTTCAACTTTGGGTACTCAGACATCCCCTACTCTGCAAAATAAAAATAACACAAAACTCGACACTACAGAAAAATATAAAAAATAAATAAAAGATATACAGGATGGGTTGCCTCCCAACAAGCGCATTATTTATAGTCGTGACACGACTCTGCTACTCTACTCAGGCTGGGCGCTTTCTCTTCTTATTTCGCCCATGAAGCCTAGCCTTTTTGCACGCTCTTAACAGGTTTCCTTTTTCATCTCTGGCTCTTTTCTCAATTATCTTTACACCCTCATCTTGCAACACCACCTCCTTTGAATCACTGTCATTCACATAAGGACTCTGCTTTATCCCCTTCATGTCGACCACAGTAATCATGCACAGGTCCTCATAATGCTTTGGGAGTTTAAGTGCCTTGTACACATTAAAAGTGACCTCCTCATCGTCAACTCTCATTTTTAACTTCCCTTCCCTCACATCAATAATTTCTCCACCATTAGCTATGAATGGTCACCCCAAAATAATGGGCACTTCCTCATCTGCCTCGTAATCAAGCACAATAAAATCAGCGGGAAGAATAAACTTTCCCACTCGAACTAGCACATCCTCAATAATTCCTTCCGGCATAATTAGCGACCTATCTGCTAACTGTAAAGTGATTGTGGTAGGTCTAAGAACCCCCAATCCGAGTTTCTTGAACAAATAAGATGGCATCAAATTTATACTAGCCCCTAAATCACACAGGGCTCTACCAACTTCTTGTTTTCCAAGAGACAAAGGAATTGTGAAATTCCCAGGATCCTTCAACTTAGGAGGAAGTTTACTCTGAACCCTGGCACTTCACTCTTCAGTAAGTGCAACTATTTCGAACTCTGCATGTCTTTGTTTATTTTCCAAAATATCTCTGAGATACCTCGCATACTTAGGCATTTCTTGCAAAATTTCCATCAAAGGCAAATTCACACTCAGTTGGCTCAACATATCTAGGAATCTCTTGTACTTAGCATCATCTTTTTGCCTCTACAGCCTTTGTGGAAACGGAGGTGGTGGCCTTGTTTCAATTACTGGCTCGGATCCTTTACTATCTTTCTCATTCCCATTAACTGGCTTGAGAACTAATTCTCCTTCAGGATGAGCTGTATTCTTCTTTGTTTTTGGAGCTTCTTCTAGTGTTCTTCCATTTCTCAAGGTAATTGCATTGACTTGAGCTTTAGGATTAGGCTCAGTATCACTAGGAAGATCTTCTACTGGTCTTGTATTTTGGGAAATGGCAAGTTGCCCCATTTGGCGTTTCAAATTTCTCATTGCTGCTGCTTGGGCCTAGTGATCAGCCATTATGTTTTGATTGAAAGCAAGTTGGTCGTTCATCATTCTCTTCGTAATCTCCTCAAGGCTAGCTTGTTGTTCAGCCTGAGGTGGTCTGTATTGTTGTTGAGGTGCTTGAGGCCGATATTGATTCTAATTTCCTTGATTTCCACCCCAAGAGAAATTTGGGTGGTTCCTCCAATTTGGATTGTAAGTGTCTCCATACTGATTTGTTTGGCCTCAATTTACATTACCCACAAAATATACAGACTCTGGATTTGCTGGGCATAGATTGCTCATGTGACCCTCTCCACAGACTTCACAAAATACCTGAATCTGTTGCACTGGTTGCACTGGTTGGGCATGTTGCAGTGGTTGAGACTGTTTCTTGTTAATGATCAGGGCCATATGATTGACTTGGTTAGTCAATGTAGAGATCTGAGCTGACAATGCTGAGACAACATCTAGTTCAAGAACCCCTGGTGACTTTTGAACCAGATTTCTTCCCTTCTCACCTTGCCAGTCTGGATTTCTTTTGGAGAATTTATTTAATAGTGCAAATATTTCATCATAATTCTTCTCCAATACCTGACCTCCAGCTGCTGCATCTACCACAATTTTTTTTTTGGGGGATGGAGCCCCTCAATGAAAGTGCTAACTAACACCTCGTTTGTCTGATTGTGATGAGGACAGTCTCTGAGTATCCCCTTGAACCTTTCCCATGCTGAATATAAAGATTCGTCTATTTTCTATTTAAAGGAGACTATCTCACTTCTGATCTTTGCAGTCTTTCCTGAAGGGAAGAGACTTGCCATAAATTTTCTCGCCAAATCGTTCCATATTGTAATGGAATTAGCTGGTTCTGCCTTTATCCATCGCTTTGCTTCGCCCAATAGAGAGAATGGGAAAATCGTGAGCCTCACATTATCTGGCGTGACTCCATTAGTGATATAAGTATCACTAATCTCCAAGAAGTTCAGAATGTGTTGATGTGAATCCTCGTGTGGAAGACCCATAAACTGCCTGTTTGCATGAAGTAGCTGGATCATGCTCTGTTTCAGCTCAAAATGCCCAGTGATTCTCGACTTCACGATGCTGGAGGTAACATTAGCAATACTGGGCATTGCTACCTCCTGAACAGCCACGTGTCGTTCCTCTGCCATGTTCACAGGGAATTGAATGAGGTCCTTAATATTGTCTGTATGCCTTGCTTCCCTCAATATCCTGTGAAATGTTCTCTCAGGTTCATGGTCAAAGCCGTCAAGTCTGTCCTGGCTTCGGACCTTCGCATTCAAATAAAGTTCATGAGATTAGAGCAAAGATCAAGTAATGTTAGACAAGATGAAATAAACAATTAAAGCAAAAACTAGAAAGTAGTCTATATTCAAGTCCCTGACAACGGCGCCAAAAACTTGTTGGTCCCAAATACACACGCAAGTATACGTGGTCGTACAAGTAATATAATGATAAATCAAATGTTGAATCCACAGAGACTTGTATAAACTACTTACTAAATCACTATAATTGTTATTTAATCAAGCCAAAGTAAAAAACCAGGAATGTAACTATTTTATGCTACGATTCTACGAAATAACTAATTATCAAGTAACGAGAATATTGTTGTGTATTCAATAGAGACAAATATTCCAGGGTTGTGATCAATTCACCACTCGTATTTCATTCTAATTAACTCTTCCTTTCATTCAATTCACTCATGGTTGCAAATTAATCGATAAATACTCTCATAGCCTTCTCCCGAAGCACTACTCGCCTATTCTCAATAGATTAACGCCTATATTCCTATGAAATTAATCTATTAGAACGCACTAAGATTATGATGTTTAATTAAGCACGGTGACTAGGTATATTCCTATCCTAACCACAAATCCGCTCCCCTGAAGGGTTAAGATCACGCTCTCTTCAATTCTTCCCTAATCTATATACGGCTTTCCCAAGAATAACATAGATAGTATATATAACCTAACTGTTGGCCAGGCAATTAAGCAATTAAACACAGAATTAAAGAAGCAACCATATATTGAGTGAACTTTAATCAAGGTTAAGTTAATGTCGAATAACAATATTCATGGCTAAACCACAACCCCAGAACAATGGGTGTTTAGCCACTAATGCTAAAATCCAACAACTGCATAACTATTAAATTAATTGTAAATACTAGAAAAAGATGAAGAAAACTGATAATCCTTCGCTTCCTAATGATCCCGTGTGTGTTTTTTCCTCCAAAGTGCCGTCCAACCCCTCAAAAATAAGCTTAGACTTGCTTTTATACGTGTTGGGTAGGTTTAGGGCCGAAATAACCATGTCTCAGGAAAAATAGGACAAAATTCTCGTCACCGGCACCCTGGCTAGCACCGAGCGCCCACCAGGGCGCTGCCCCATATTTAGCTACTGCCCACAGTGCCACAGGTGGTGTTGGGCGCTACCTGTAGCACCCAAATTTGCAATTTTCCCGGTTTCGTCCGTTTTGGCTCTAAACATAAAAACACTTCAAATTAATATAAATCATCATATTTGCAATTGGTCCTGAATCATTCCTAAACATAAAAATACTTCAAATTAATATAAATCATCATATTTAAAATCTAAAACTCATTAAACAAAAGTAAAATATGAGGCGATATACATAGAAATCTATACACTTTAAGCTAAACATCAGGTAACTTGATATTTTTGGTAGAATTCGAGCATGAGTGGGTCAAGGGGACCCAATGTAAAGGGGTATGTGTACACGCTCAGGAACCCCTCTACATAGGTCGTGATATCCTCTTCGCGAGAGTGTATTTGCAGAACGACCTCCTTCCCCCATTTACACTCTCTCCTTACAGCTTCGAGGTGTCTTTCCTCGATGAATCTTATGTACCTCGATGCGTGTTCCCGATGGCCGGGGACATCGAGAGGGTTCTCTATTGTAAAGTCTTTCTTCAAGAAAAAATTTCTCAGCATGATCTCATTAAGCACCGGCGGTTTACCACCGGCCGGACGGGAAGTAGAAGTGGAGGTTCCTTCTTTATGAGGAACAAATTTAGAAGTTTTGGCCATAGTTTCTTTAGAAAAAGAATAAGGAAATGAATAAACCGGCGAGGTTTTGGGCTAATACGGCAGAAGAACTGGTGGACAAAGGGAAGCTTATAGTGGAGAGTAAGTATTGCAGAGTGAAAAAATTCCTAATGAGAAACGAAAGTGGGTATATATAGAGAAAGGCGGCGATTGTTCATTGATACTTGTGGTCGACCGGCTCTGACGTGCACTCAATGTTTTTGGGGAAGAGAACCGACGTGATGCTTCGATCACTTCAACGCCTACATCATAGGAATTATATCATCATCATGGACCTCGGAATTCAAATCATTTCTAATCATTTCATTCTAAGAAACGCGAGGACTATCTGTATACGGCTAAAATCGGAGTAAACCGATTTTGAAGTCCTTATTGGGTTCCAAGAACGAGCTCGGAAGACTCGAAGTAAGGTTCGAGACTGATCTCAGAATGCATACCTTGAGAGAACACATCGAAGGCCCGACACAGCCTACCTTGAGGTAATGCAAAATCGATGACAATCAAGAAAAAGCGGGAATTTCTCAAGGGAATATAGGTCAAGGCGTAAATCTCAGGATTGGTTCGTACAAATCCGTACTAGGCGGTTATACAATTGTACCAATAGTATTTTTTACTGTAAATAGAAATGTATTTTCCTTCTCCTATATAAAGTGGACTGCAATCGTTTGTAGGGATCATCATTCACTGCTATAGAACATTTTACTCTGCTTTTCTCGTTTATGTGCCCAAGATTATTGTTCAGCTTTATTGTTCTTCATCTATTGTTCATACTTTATTACTATTAACCAACCTCGAGACTCCCGAGGCTGTCAGCTCGAGGTCCCAATTCCTTGGGTAACACTGATTTTGTTATCATATTCTTCTTACTTACGCCTAATATTTTTTGCTTATTTGCTAGTATTGGAATAAATCACATATTTTTAAAACTACAAATTAAATATAATTGTTAACACCATTTTCGGGGTAAACAATTTACCCATATGGAGCAAGTGTGGCTAGACAATGGAGCCTTTATCTTTTCTTAAAAGAAGTTGTGTTGCTCGCGAAAATAAGTACTACTTATAATATATATTTTGGAAAAAAACATGCTCAAGTTCCATATATATTAAATGGCCTATAAAAGAGTGCTTATACAATAAACTTGGATAATGAACTAATACATCTAATATCAAACGAAAAGAGAGGAGACCCAGTCAAATATAATCTAAAAATAAAATATTAATAAATAAGGTATTTCTAATAAACTATTTGTTAATTAACCTAACAAAGTTTTCCATTAAATATTAAATTTTCAACCTAATCGGGTTTTATTTCATACTTTTATTTTTATGAAAATATTAGCAATATGAGTTTATGTTTCGCTTATTCAATCACTTTATCACATTCACAGATTATGTTATTTTGCTTACATTAATCATTTGTTCGCTATCACGACCCAAAACTCACTATAGGTCGTGATGGCGCCAACGTAGCCATTGAGCAAACCAATGGTGAACCAACTTTTAACCATGCATTTTATTATTTTTGAAATCATGAATCTTGTTAGATAAAGAAATCAATGCTTTATAATCATGGAAACTTACAATTTAAGGTACAATAACTAATAAAAGAGTGAAAGTGCAAGGAAAAACCCTAAACAATTTACATAATATCCCAAAACTCGTTGTCACAAGTGCATGAGCATTTACTAAGGAGTATAATAATAATACAACATCTATCTGAAATATAAATAAGACAGGATAAAGTAAATAGTACGATGGAGACTCAGTGGGCTGCGATACGTAACTTATGCATCTCACCATAATGTCTCCCCAGCAGCTGCACCCACGCGCCAAGATGACCATCAATTAAACTTGTAAGGTCCTGCACATTTAATGCAGAAGTGTATCATAAGTACGTAAATCAACGCGTACCTTGTAAGTATGTAGTCTAACCCCGGAGAAGTAGTGATGAGGGGTCGGCATCGACACTTACTAGTCGTCCAATAAAGCAATATGGTAAATCATTAGAAGATGTAAAGCACCACCATAATAATGGGATAAAACCGTAAATCACATAATCTTCTAAAGAAATTCTTTTAGGGATATATATCTCTCAGTCCCGTATTTTACCTCCACAACACAACTATATCAAGTGCCAGTATCAAACTGGTAGGGAAATTACTATATGAAGTGTATGGCATCAAAGGAAAGATAGTCTCGTGAATATTCTGACTACTAGAGATATAATGAACGAATATATCGAGGTCGTTAGAACCGATCCAGAATAATGTGCACACTGTCGACGGTCGAGTGGCACCAACCGTAGATGTATCTATTATACCGCTGAGGTGTTCGGCCTTGTTATGCCCCGCAATATTACGTCAATATTATGTCCCCTAGTATTATATTACGACAATGTTATGCCCTGCAGTATTATATTATGATGATGTTATGCCTTGCAGTATTACATTACGGTGATGTTACGCTTCGCAGTGTTAAGTTGCGACGATGTTGCACCCTGTAATATTGTGCGTTGAATTTGTTGTAAGGTAATTGACATCAGTCCAAGGAAAATATTATTTGGATATTATAAGGATTATAAGTGATGAATAAATTCTTGAAGGTAAGAGGGGAAGCAAGTCGAAGAAAATAAATTTCGTTAAAATTTGGTATTTTGGGGTAAAATACGGCTCGAGCTAAAATACTCGATATTTATGGACTAGTACCATACAAGGTACCACATGACCATAATAATAATGTGTATAAGGTATGTGAAAAGTGAGTGATATTTCAAGTAAGTGGGAATAATTCTCAATTATACGGATAATTGATTAATTACCGGGTAACAGGACATTACCCAGTTAACTAATAAGTGGATAAATTTATAAAATATACCCATCTAAAATGTGGCAAAAAGCCATAATGACAAAAAATGACTAATTAGTCATCATGCCATGTGGCAAGGTAAGGACTTATTATTCCATGTGGAGAAAGCCACCATGACTTAAGATAAGTCTTAAATAAAGACTTGTAAAGTCTTATCTCAACCATTTTTCGTACAACAGATTTAATGTGAGACCAAGTGTTATTACTATTTACTTTGTAAGACTAGTGTCTTCCTTAAGCACCAAAATGAGATTTCAATCCAACTACATCTCATTCTGAACTTGAAACCCAAAAACGTTAGAAAGCAGAATCAGAAATACGTTCCTTTTTAAAGTTTCCAACCAAAGGAAACATTGATTTTAAGTTGGAACAAGTTCTTTCCAAATTGTAAGAACAGAAACGTTCCCTCAATTTCAAGAACCAGAAGCAGAATTTCTTCCATATTTCGCAGAAGCAGATTCGTTCAAATAATTTCAAGAATAGGTCCCAATAGATAGGTTGAGAGCCCTCCAAGTAGGCTATCAGCTCAGCGAAAGATGTTGGTGCGCTCCATTTGCTTCGGAGTCTCTTGTTTGGTTAGTATGATTTAGACGGGTATTGTTTGGTATGGCGGGACTCTATCCCGACCTTTATGATATTTATGTACTCTTAGAGGCTTGTAGACATAGGTCGTATACGTGAAAGATTGTACGGCCTTGTCGGCCTATGTTTTGAGTTTGTAAATGATTATGTTGGCCTATTAGGCCCGTATGTCACGTGTATATGATAATGTATTAAAGAAAGATACGTTACGTTGGTACTCGGTCGAGTAAGGTGTCGGGTGCCCGTCGTGGCCCATCAGTTTGGGTCGTGACAGGCCTGCTCTATAAAAAGGGAAGAAAACTATCAAATTCTGAGACGCTTGCTTACAATACATTACATGAGCACACGGTGAATATAAACTTTACCATTTTTCAAATATCTTGCCAACAACTCAAGGTGATAAGGCTCAAGCTAATATATAAATATTTCTAAATCAATTTCAATCAATTAAGCCAGCAGAATGAGTTCAAATAATTCAAATATTACATGATAAAGTCCTAAGTCTACCTGGGCATAAACATGTTTTATCTACGTACGGACTATCGTCACCTCGTGCGTACGTAGCACCAACAACTAGTAGAACATAATAATTACATCACCTATGGGGTAGTTTCCTCTTCACAAGTTTAGACAGAAGACTTACCTCGCTCCGAAGTTCCATAACCGGCTCCATCGCCTCATTAGCACCTCAAACCAATGTCTATCAATCCGAAACTAGTCAAATAATCACATAAACCAATAAAAATATACTCAAACACTCATAATTAATCAATTTATAACAATTCTCAACTTCGCTCGAAAAGTCAACAAACTCAACTGTCGGACCCACGTGCCTGGATTCCGAAAATTTTCGAAGATAAACGTTATCAATCACACCACGAACTCAAATATATAATCCGTTTTCCTAATTTCATGCCCAATTTCGTTGTCAAAATCAAAAAATACCAAAATTCTAAGTTTTCTTCCAAATCCCACAATTTCTATAAAATTCCATATTTAAATGCATAATATTTATCTTACAACAAGTAGTAATAACTTACATCATGATATATAGTTAAAATGATCTTCAAGAATCTCCCCACATATGCTCCAAGAACTTAAAAGTGAAGAAAAAGAGCTCAAATCCCGAAATTAAATGTTTCATACACCTACCAGGAATCATCCTTCACGATTGCGGTCATTACCCATGCGATCACGGTTAACAAACTTCCAATATCATTTCCTTAATCGCGATCGCGGCCAAAATCATGCTATCGCGATGTACAAATTTTATTTTCTTCTGAACAGACACCCTTCGGTATAATGTCTATAACTTTTTGTACAAAACTTTAAATGATAAACGGTTTGATTTTTTGAAAAGTAGATTCAAAAGGCTACAACTTTCGGATCATCTCCAAATTCCTAAAAGATTGCAAGATGTGAGCTTCTGAAGTCAGACGACTGCCAGCAGAAATTCCTTCTACGCGATCGCGACCCTTCCTTCTGAGATCACAATTCCCAAGGCCTGGATCGCACTTTTTTCTTCGCGATCGCGGCCCGGACCTCCACCATCACATAGAACACCTCGAAAACCAGTTATCAGCAATTTCAAAAGGCCTAAGAGTGGTCCGAAACCACCCGAAAACTCACCAAGGTTCGAGGAACCCCGTGTAGTCATTCTAACAAGTTTGTTTACCCTATGTAAACTTGTCCTAAAGCTCGGAACACAAATTACAACATTGAGACAAATAATTAAGGATCAAACTCAATTTCTTAAACTCTCGTAACTTTCAAACATTCATCCTTCATCGAACGTGTCTGAATCATACGTAACCATTTCGGGATGACGCCAAATTTTGCGTACATGTCACAAATCATAATATGAACCTATCCCAGGGCTCAAAATCACAAATGGACATCAATAACACCAAAGTCTACTTCAACTCGAACTAATGAAATTCTAAAACCTTCAAAATGCCAGCTGTCCACAATCAACACCGAAATGCTCCCGGACCTTCCGATACTTAACCCAAACATACGCCTAAGTCCAAAATCATCATAAGAACCTATTGAAACCTTCAAATCAAGATTTAGAGGTCATCCTCGAACGTTCCAAGAATCATTCCACAGTTTCCCAAATCACTATTTGACACCTTGTGCACCTACTCGTGCCATAACAACCCATGTGAACACATTAGCTTGAGCCAGGCTGAAGATCCTCCATTTTACCTTAGCTAACAAGCCTAAGAACCAAATTCCAACATCCAGACTTCTCTACGAGATCTGATTCCAACATATGAACAGCATAACAATCTCAACCCACTGTACCAGATATGAACATGCACCCATGCATAAAACCACACAATGCAGCGCAAAATTCGTATGCTCATAATAACATCCTTCAACCATAGAAACTGTTGATTCACTAACTTAATGCATGTAGCATACATCATAACGTGCATTAGCCCTGATCCAACCCTTGAGATACTACAATGATGAAAGAGACACGTAGAAGCTCATACGCACCTGCCAAAATAAATAAATCATGGAGTCTCTCCGCTTGACAAGAACCATTACCTTATTCAAAATTGAATAGTGACATTTTCTCTTTAATATACCTTACATAAATCTAATCGCACTGATCTCAGTTCCAAAAGCCTCGTCTCACCCAGTACAAGCTACTCGGGAAATAAGCCACCTCAAACACCGTCTAAAATTTCATACAATCCCATTAATGCGCCAACAAGCTATAACTCGAACATAACCTATAAGGAAGAATGAACTCATGTAAGGAACTACCCAGCTCGCGTAACGAATAAAACGACCGAGCATATGCCAAGAACCTATCTCAGAGATGAGAAAAGACCCACATAAAATAAAAATAATTATAAGGAACCGTACTCAACCTCTCACTATTTCGGCATGCAAACCGATTCACACATGACACCGTTGCAGAATGCAACCCGATCCAAACATGATACTGGTGCGACGCGCAACCTGATACAAACATTATGCATGTGGCGGCGTACCACCCGATCCACACATGCCAATAAATAAGGAAATACCTATCAATCCATAATGCTCATACCCACAAAATGCTCTAATATCAATCACAAGCACGCCAAGTACATAAATACAACTTCGGGGAAACGGATAAGAAAACCTAGAATTTGATATTTTTTAATTTTGACCACCGAATTGGGAATGAAATTAGGAATAAATTATATATTTGAATTAATGGTGTTATAGGTAAGGTTTATATTCAAAAAATTATTGTTGACTTTTCGAGCTATGTTGGGAGTTGTCATAAATTCTTTTACTGGTTGTCGTCATTATTTGGCTAGTTTCGGATCCATGGGAATTGGTTTGAGGTGCTAGTGAGGCGATGAAGCCGGTTATAGAACTTCGGAGCGAGGTAAGTCTCATGTCTAACCCCGTGAGGGGAAACTAACCTCTAGGTGATGTATTTTTTATGTGATACTAGTTGTAGGTGCTACATACACACAAGATGATGAGAGTCCGTACGTAGATAAAGCATATTTATGTCTGGGTAGACATAGAACTTTATCATGTAATATTTGAATTATTTTAACTCATTCTACTGGCTTAATTAATTGAATTTTATAATTGAAATTGATGTTAAAATATTTATATATTAGGCCGAGCCTTATCACATCGAGTTGTTGGCAAGCTATTTGAAAAACGATAAAGGTTATATTCACCTTCTGCTCATGTAATGTATTGTAAGCACGCGTCTCGGAATTTGATAATTTCCTTCCTTTCTTGTGGAGCGGGCCGAACGCCTCGACAGTATAATACATGCATCTATGGTACGTGCCGCTCGACCGTCGGCGGTGTACGCATTATTTCGGATCAGGTCGAACGACCTCGGTATGATCGTGCGTTATGTCGCTAGTAGTTAGAATATTCACGAGACTATCTTTTCTCTGATGCCCTACACTTCATATAGTGTTTACACTATCTGTTTGATACGAGCATAGAGATAAAATACGGGATTGAGAGATTTATATCCTTAAAAGAAAATTTTTAGAAGACTATGTGATTTATGGTTTTATCCCATTATTATTGTGGTGATTTACATCTTCTCATGATTTAACAAATTGCTTCATTAGACCCCTAGTAAGTGTCTATGTCGATCCCTCGTCACTAATTCTCCGGGATTAGGCTAGATACTGGGTACGTGATTTACGTACTCATGATGCACTTTTGCACTAAATGTGCAGAACCTGTCAGGTTTAATTGATGGTCATCTTGCCGTGTAGGCGCAGCTGCTGAGGAGACTTTATGGTGAGTTGCATATTTCGGGCTTCGTATCGCAGCGCACAGAGTTTCTATCATACTATTTACTTTATCCTGTCTTATTTATATCCCAGAAAGATGTTTAGTTATTATTATACTCCTTAGTAAATGCTCATGCACTTGTGACACCTGGTTTTAGGATATTCTGTAAATTGTTTGGGGTTTTGCCTAGCATTTTCACAATTTTGTTAGTTATTCTACCTTAAATTGTAAGTTTCACTGATTTTAAAGGGATGATTTTTTTATCAAATAAGATACATGATTTCAAAAATAATAAAATGCATAGTTAAAAGTTGGTAGTTCACCATTGCCTTGCTCAATGGATATGTGGGCTCCATCACAAACTATAGTGAATTTTGGATCGTGACAGCTTGGTATCAGAGCTCTAGGTTCACTTGGATATCACGAGTCATGAGTGAGTCTAGTAGCGTCTTTCAGATCCGTACGGAGACGTATGTACTTATATTCGAGAGGCTACAAGGCAGTTAGGAATACTTCCCTTCTTGATTCCTTAATGTGCAATTTGATTCCTTTGAGGCTTATGCCTTTATTTCCTTCCTACTCAATCTTATGCGACGTGGAGCGCTTGTTATCAATAGTGCATCAAGGAGTTGTAGTTGTAGTGCAGGTGTGGTGCGGGATGTTTCTCCCTGCGTATTCGAGCGAGTTATTATCATCACCTTATGGAAGGGGTTCTGTCGTTTCAGCCATGTATTTGCATTGCTTATGGTATCGAGGTTATGCATAGATTGTTATGATGTTCGTGCATTGTTGTTGTGATGTGTGGTTGCGAGTGGTAGGTAGCTCATTTATTGGCAGTGAATGAGCCGAAAGGAGGAATTCTTTGTTCATAGTTTAGAAGTTCGACATTTAATTCCAGCGAAGAAGAGGCAATGGGACCATGGATGTTCAGGCTTTGTTGGATGGAGTAACGACACATAAAAGGTTATTGGCCTAGTATGGGATGATCGAGACCCGTACAGATGCTCGTATGGGTTGAGTCGAACGACGTGTTCAACCCATACGAGCAGTCGTATAGGTCCCGATCATCCCATAATGGGCCAATAACCTTTCAAGGATCCACAATGACCCTATTCACGACACATACGAGCGGTCGTCCAATTTGAGACAAACTCCTATAGTCCACAACCAAAGGAACAGAGTGTCTCTCAGGTATAAACTATCACATTAGCGCTAGTACAAGAATCTCCATACTTGGTTCCAATTTATAACCAACAAGTGACTAACATGCCACACTTATAAAATTCTCACGTGAGGTATGCTCCCACGACCTTCCGCACTAGGTAACGAAGTTTGCACCTCCCTACCACCAACCAAACTAATTATGTAAAGTAATTCAAGAATCCACAAATCAATACACAATGCTCCTTCAACAGAACACCATTCTCAGGCGACACTAGGATAATCTCACCTTACTCTGAACATCTAAGTTCTTCCCGGATCATCCGAGCTCGTGACTTTCTTATCAACACCAAGCCGCAATCTTGCTCCTTAACTTCCAATTTCCATGCTGCTCACTGCACCTATCACGCCACTATGTGAGAGTACAAGAATTCATCATAACTCCTGAACCACCAGTAGAATAAATATTTCATTTGCTAGAAACCTTTCACTTAACTCATTTCAGAAGAATCGTTGCAACAAGCAACTAAATTCCCGCGACCATAGAAAATACAAACCTCAGGTCGTGGTCTAAACCTCCATAACTCTTCCGGGATCCATCTACACATAACAGGCCATTATAATCAAATACCCCTAAATCAATCAAATTACAGTGGATGCCAAGACCGCATGTACAACCTCGAATCACCTATATAGCTTAACATACCAAAGGATTGATCATTGTCACAATCATGCTGATTCAAATCACTACTTACCGACCCAACTCTTTCCAATTTACTCTTGATTTGCCTTAGAAATAATAATAATAGCTCTATTCAAAAGCATAATGAACTCGATCAACACACATCCCGAGTGACCTGGATCATGAGATTACATCGTCTCAACACCCATGAACCATCTCATACCCTCCTTATGCGCACAATAGCATCTCCAACTTGTACACCCATTCTAAAAGATCTTCTATGAATCCGAAGTAGTTTCTCCCATTTCTCAAATATTACCCTGCAGATCCGATGATAACATAGAAATTTTCCAAAGTATTCCTCACACTCTGCCACAAAATCGTAGCCTTCAATCACATAACGAACCCCAAAATCCTCAGACATTGTGCCTTAAATTCTTGGAGCCATTTGAACCACTGTTAAGAGTCAACCACTCTGGCTTGGTCACGAATATATAACCCAATCATAGTGCACTGATAACACATGAACACTCCTAAAGAAGCAACCAGATGACTTATTTTCCTTGTACATCACATGCACAAGAAGCTTAAACTTTAAGTCTTCCCAAAACTTGCACATGAATCGATAAGGCATTATTAGAACACACGTTCATAAAGTTCTTTTCTCGAATTACCCCTGACATTTATTTTCCTTAGTCACAAATAGTCCACTAATGTACGGGTAACTAGCAATTGCACAAGTATACAACCAAATGATCCAATCGTCGATCGGGGGCTCCCCCACTTAGCATTAAGCTACAATCACAAAAATCTAGAGCCCACAAAGATTGCTCCTTCTCAATAACCATGACCTCGCACCTTTAACTCATAAAATTTATCGAAATCTCTTGTTAAACATTTGATAAAACATCATGTATTATCATCCACAATTGCCTATTCGACCTCCCCGTTGGGTAGTAAGTATAACTCCTCGTAAAAGCTTTATCAGAAATCATGCAACCGCAGACCTACTCATAGGAGATAGCCCACTTGTGGAATTCCATACCGACATCCTTCAACCACACTGCACAGGGCACAACCATTACGAAATAAGTAAACCCTCTTGAGCCTATGTTCGCCCGCCAGCTGTAAGAGTTTGTTCATTCCTCATAGACTTCAACAGAAAGTCCAACAATACATTCCAAAACTCGAAGTCACGTTGCATCCGTAAAACGGTAATCAAGTTTTCACATCCTCTATTTATTTCAAGAAAACTCTTCTCTGCCATATTCAATCTTCCTTAGTACAGTAGCCACCCTTCCAAATGAAATCTGTAGACCTAGTCACTTTCCACCATGATTCCCAAATCGCCCTAAACTTTCTCAAGGTGTGTGGCTTGCTACTTTTCCACTCCCACTTCGGTTAAACCATCTCTTTTAAGCAACTTCTCGACCTCTTATTTTCATATGTGACCTGCTAGAAACTCAACCACCGCGAGACTCCACCCACCATTCCATTCCTCATTTTTCGCTACCCAAATGCCGCCTCAAAACAAAATCGGCCTCTATAGCACCTGAACTAATAAATTGCTACTAACTGTAAGTGTCATCAAAGGTCATCTTTTCTCGAGATATCATCATTAGGAATACCAATTTGATTCTAAAACCACTACACACCGCCATTTCTGACAGCCGCTTCTTAGGCACCATTTCACAAAACCCTATCTCGAAGGCAAATTAAAGAAGAACATAACATTGGCGAGCCTTAATGCATTCAAACAAGGACGACTACACCACTTCACAAGTGAGATTCCACCACGCTCGAAATATCAAGTCTCGTTACTCCATCCACGAAAGCCTGAACATCCATGGTCCGATTGCCTCTCCTCGCTGGAATTAAATGTCGAACTTCTAAAGCATGAACTGAGAAATCCTCCTTTCGGTTCATTCACTGCCACGATCCATAAATGAGTGACCTACCACTTGCAACCACATGACACGACAACAACGCATAAACATCATAACAATCATTTCATAACCTCAAAACCATAGGCAATACTTATATAGGGATGAAACGATAGAACCCTTTCCACTAGGCGACGATAATAACTCGCTCGAATACGCAGGAAGAAACATCCTACACCACACCCGCAATACCACTACAACTCATTGATGCCCTATTGATAACAAGCATTCCACGTCACATAAGATTGAGTAGGACAGAAACAAAGGTATAAGCCTCAAAGGAATCAAATCTGACGATGAGGAATCAAGAAGGGAAGTGCTCCTAATAGCCCTATAACCTCTCAAAGATAAGTACAGAGGTCTCTGTACCGATCTGCAAGACTCTACTAGACTCGCTCATGACTCGTGATACCCAAGTGAGCCTAGAGCTTTGATACCAAGATGTCACTACCCAAAACTCACTATAGGTTGTGATGGTGCCCACATAGCCATTGAGAAAGAAAACAGTGAATTACCAACTTTTAGTTATGCATTTTAATATATACGAAGTCATGAATCTTATTAGACAAAGAAATCAATGCTTTAAAATCATGGAAACTTACAATTTAAGGTGGAATAACTAAAAAAATGAGAAAATGCTAGGCAAAACCCCAAACAATTTATGGAATATCCCAAAACCTAGTGTCACAAGTGCATAAGCAATTACTAAGGAGTATAATAATAATAAAACATCTGTCTGGAATATAAATAAGATAGGATAAAGTAAATAGTACGATGGAGACTTTGTGGATGCGATACGTAGCTTATACAGCTCACCATAAAGTCTCCTCAGTAGCTACGCTTAAACATGGCACGTCCTGCAAATTTAGTTCAGAAGTGCATCAAGAGTACGTAAATCAACACGTACCCAGTAAGTATATAGCCTAACTCTGGAGAACTAGTGACGAGGGGTCAATATCGACACTTACTAATCGTCCAATAAAGTAATATGGTAAATCATAAGCAAATGTAAAGCACCACAATAATAATGGGATAAAATCGTAAATCACATAATCTTCTAAAATATTTCTTTTAAGGATATAAATCTGTCGGTCCCGTATTTTACCTCCACAACTCAACTATATCAAGTTCTAGTATCAAACAAACAGGGAAAACACTATATGAAGTGTAGGGCATTAGAGGAAAGATAGTTTCGTGAATATTTTGACTACTAGCGATATGACGTACGATTATGCTGAGGTCATTCGGCCCGATCCAGAACAACGTGTACACTACCGAGGGTCGAGCGGTACGAACCATAGATGCATCGATTATACTGTCGAGGCGTTCATCACTCTCCACAAGAAAGGAAGGAAATTATCGAATTTCGAGACGCGTGCTTACAATACATTACATGAGCACAAGGTGAATATAAACTTTACCGTTTTTCAAATAGCTTGCCAACAACTCAAGGTAATAAGGCTCGGCCTAATATATAAATATTTCTAAATCAATTTTAATCATAAAATTCAATTAATTAAGCCAACATAATGAGTTCAAATAATTCAAATATTACATGATAAAGTCCTAAGTCTACCCGTACATATACATACTTTAGCTACGTACAGACTCTCTTCCCTCATGCGTGCGTATCACCCACAACTAGTAGCATATAACAATTACATCGCCTAAGGGATAGTTTCCCCCACACGAGGTTAGACAGGAGACTTACCTCGCCCTAAAGTTCCATATCCGGCTCCATCGCCTCACTAGCACCTCAAGCCAATGCCCATTAATCTAAAACTATTCAACCAATCATGAAAACCAATTAAAATATATCCCAACACTCATAATTAATCAATTTATAATAATTACCAACTTTGATCGAAAAGTCAACAAAGTCAACCCTCAGGCCTACGTGCCCGGATTCCGAAAATTTTCAAAGATCAACATTACCCATAACACCACGAACTCAAATATATGTTTTATTCCTAATTTCATTCCCAATTTCATGTCCAAAATAAAAAAAATCAAATTCTAGTTTTTCTTCCAAATTCCACAATTTATACAAAATTCCATGTTTAAATCCATATATAATCCATGTATTTATCTTACAAAAAGTAGTAATAACTTACCTCATGATATATATCTTGAAAATGAACTTCAATAATCATCCTAAATCTCCCCACATGTGCTCCAAAAACTTAAAAGTGAAGAAAATAAGCTCAAAATCCCGAAATTAGATGTTTAATACACCTGCCAGGCCTCCTTCTTTGCGATCACGATCATTACCCATGCAGTCACGGTTAACAAAAATTTCCAGCATCGTTTCCTTCATCGCGATCGCGGCCAACATCATGCTATCGCGATGTACAAATTTTATTTTCTTCATAACAGAAACCCTTCGGTATAATGGCCATAAATTTTTGTACAAAATTCCAAATGATAAACAGTTTGATTTTTTGAAAAACTAGATTCAGAGGGATATTTTAATTTGGATCATCTCTAATTTCCAAAAAGATTGAAAGATACGAGCTCCCGAAGTCAGACGACTGTCAGCAGAAATTCCTTCTATGAGATCGCAACCCTTCCTTTTGCGATCGCAATTCCCAAGGCCTAGATCACACTTTACTCTTCGCGATCACCGCCTAGACCTCCGCGATCGCATAACACATCTCTGACACCAGTTATCAGCATTTCCCAAAGGCCTAAAACTTGTCAAAAACCACCCCAAAACTCACCCGAGGTCCGAGGAACTCCGTTCAATCATTTTAACAAGATTATACACCCTATGTAAACTTGTCTGAAGGCTCGGAACACAAATTAAAACATCGAAACCAAGAATTAAGGATCAAACTAAATTTCTTATACTGTCTAAACTTTCAATCATTCATCCTTCATCGAATGCGTCCGAATCACACATAAACATTTCGGATGTCACTCCCCAAAACCGAGGGACGAGACCGGCGCCTAACCGGATGATCTCGGTCAAGTGGACCTGGATTGCCTTTCCTTCCCAACGTGTTACCCCGTGTTTATGATATACAATATTCCATATGAAATAGCAAATTAAATCAAAGCATGGACTTACAACTTAAGTCCATTTCTCCTTTTAACATTTTAGCATTTGATAATCCCAAAAGATACAAGCTACATGCAACATTTCCGATTCAGTCCATGATTACGAGTAAATACAACTACTGCCCAAAATATATATATACAACCCACATAGTATCTACGGAGCCTCTAATAATACTAGGAGTTTACATAGATTTGTCGGTGATAAGGCCCCGGCTATACCTTTAAAGACACAACATATACAAAAGAAGATGATATAGACTACACACGGACCCGAGAGAAAATGGGGCTCACCAGAACTGCTGAAAGGATGAAGAGGAGGCACCACCTACCTGCTATAGAACCACCTACATCTATGTAAAAGATGTAGTGCTCCCGGGAAAAGGGACGTTAGTACCATTGAATAGTACTAGTATGTATGAACAAGCTTCATTCTATGTAGAACACTACACAAATAGAGGACAGTCAAGGAAACCAAACAAATACCACAGTAGAAATATAGAAAATCAAAAATGAAGATTTCACAGTTACTCATTTCAATTTCATCTGTTGCGGCGCGCAACCCCATCCTACCGTACAGTCACATCTTACCCTTATTTCCTCTCCACCCATATTACTTCGTGTTGCGGCGTGCAATCCGATCCCACCGTACAATTACATTTCACCCTTATTACCTCTCCACCCTTATTACTTCGTGTTGCGGCGCGCAACCCGATCCCACCGTACAATCACATTTCACAGCAACAACCACCAATAATTAAATCACAAGGATCTTCATCATGAAGAACATAAGTTCATATCAACCAATAACTATGTGAAATCAAGGCACAATGATCCTTACCAATCAGTAATTCATATATAGTGTTGCCACAATCATTTAACTCAATAAAATCAGTCCATATTTACTTTCATGATTTGCTACATAGCCTTTAGCACTTTGATACGTTCCACAATGTAATTAATAACAACATCAACCAGCAATTAAACCATAAAGATTCTCATCATCAAGGATATCCATTTGTAACAAACAAGTAACCGTATGAAATCAAGGCCACAGAAATTTTTATCAAACAATGAGCCATATACGGTATGCCATCAACATATAGCTCAATTAGTTTATCCACGTTTCCTTTCCATTATTTACTACACAGCATTTAGCATTTAGATATATTCAACAATTGGATTCATTATCATTTTTTTCGTTTCGTAGTACATCCTTGCATACCGATGTATTCAACCGTTAATGAGCTTTGCACATGATAGAGTAAGCACAATGAATCACCCTTTTCACAATCTCATATAGCATGGTGGCATGGCACTCAACTAGGACAATCAGAGAATAGAATCTTATGTCTCAACACATTAGAAAAATCAATTCATATATGCTCTAGAAAGAAACTCATACCAAATGCTTGGACACCAACAAGGTGACTCTACAAAGATTAAAGTTAGCAATGCATACCTCAAAGAGCTTTTCCTTAAGTTTATAAAATATACCAACACCTCTAGCAATAACAATCTATAAGGAGATAACGGAAATCGATTAATAATTAGGAGGATTACCCATGGTATAACTCTCTTAGGAATTTCATCAAACACCTAACATGTGAAGTAGACTACAAGGTTTAAAAATGGCAATTCCCTCTTCCCCCAACCGAATTTTAACATGAACTACCCAAATTAGTTCTTTAACATCTCATACTACAAATTAGTCCCACATGCATGGCCTATTTCTAACCCCACATTAAATTTTTGATCTCATAATCTCACATATGAAATATTAGAAGTAGGACTTACCCGGAAGATAGTGAGCTAGAGATTAGCAAGCTTGATTCTTGAGGATTTGTGCAAGATTGATGATTAGGAGGCTAGGTTCCCTCTTTCTCTCTCTAAAATGCTCCCACATATCTCTAGATTTAGTGTAAAAATAGTCCTAAATGAATCTCCAAAGCTTATTTATCAAAGTGGGTTCGGATATGAAAAGTTTCAAAAATGACCCCCGAAGTCAATTATGCAATAGCATAATCAAATATGCTATAGTATAATCAACATGTGGGCAGCATAATCATTATGTTATTGCATAATCGACAGCATAATCAAATATGCTATAGCATAATCAACATACGACAGCATAATGGTTTTGCCCGATTCTGCTCCATTATGCGACACAAATGTGGTCCGCATAGTCGTTTCGCGATCGCAAAAATGGTCGCAAATCTAGCCTTTGATAATTTGATCATAACTTTGTGTAGGAATATCCAAATGATGAACGGTTTGATGAGTTGGAAACTAGACTCAAACACCTTTTCGTTTCTAGGTTATTCATCATACCTTATATATCATTAGATATTCTTGTTCAAAATGTGGTCTGGTGCAAATACCTTTGGAATTTTAGCCTGTTATGAAATTTTCCCATTTGGCTTAGACTTAGGCTTCCCCTTGGACCTCATATCACTTATTATATGACTCATACACTTATTCACAACATCCAATTTATTTAAATCATATTTAAAGCACATATAATATTTAATTAGTTTACCTGGCATCCCGAAATCCTATATTGCTTAGCAAAATTTTACGGGACCTTACATTCTCCCCCGCTTAGGATCATTCGTCCTCGAATGAGAGGTAGATCTTGACCCAAATACCTAACATAACATATCTCTTTTCTATCCTACCTCAAGTCCCTAAATTTTGACTAACTCCCAAATGTTTTTAGAAATTTTGGCAGCATTTCCTTTGTAACTAGGCCTATCAACCTATCAAAGAACCACCAAAACCATCTTAAAAACTCATCAATAACTCGACAAAGCACCACAATGTATATGCACATAACACTAATCTCAGCATCACAAGAACTACATTACCATAATGACACCTGAACATGGACTGCACATTTTTAGATCATAACACCTATAAGGTACCTTTCAAGTCAAAACTAATTGATATACAATCAATCAAAAATATTTTCCTTCCACGACACTTTCGGCCTTCAAGGTGGCCTCCTCGACTTACAAGCGTTGCCATAACACATTCCCGAAAAAAATCCCAACCCCTAAACTTACCTAACAAGGATGATATCTAGATACATCGCATAAGCTAACTACCCATTAACTTCACCTTCAATAATCTACACCAAAATGATACACAAAGGATCTTCCAACTACCTTCTTAGACATAGATATATGAAAACACATATACATGAGAAACATCATACCCCTAGTGCAACCTAATGGTAAATGCGCTTATGTACCCTTTATTATCAATTCACATAACATCTACCGGGGAATTTTTTTAGAATAATCGGTTCACCCTCCTGAATTCTAAATCTCTATGCGAGAACCCAAACTAAACCTCTGGTGACCTTCACGATTATTGTAAGATGTGGTATAATAAATTGACCATAAATTACCTATTGAATATGTGTGATCACAGGGTGACTTTGACACGTCTGAACATTCAATACCAAATAAATCTAATACAATAAAGAGCAACAGAGTTCAAGATTGGGCTGGAATTACTCAGGAACCCATTAACATGCTGAGCGGAGTATTTCATGAGGTTATATGCTAAGAGACACGAGGATTTCTATTAATGAGGATGACATGGTTTAATCCAGGTGACTACATCAATTATCAGATAAATGAAGCATAGTGGTGACTAGTATTCTTAGATGAGGTGAATACCATGTACGTGAACTTGAGATTCTAAATAAGTGATCAAGTGTGATACACCAGTTATGCCTCTGAGTGTAAGGCAAGTAATTGAGCTCAAATTGCAAGACTCTTGCAACATGGGTGTGATTGAGGCCGCAAATGAAATACGTGGAATTTGATTTCACTCCTAACAATAAGCGACACAAGGACTCTATGCCACAAGCGCATGAGGATGGAAAAGAAGTCATCTACTTATAGGATTATCATAATTCGAACAATCTAACCCTTCCTAAGGTGGTGGAATGCCAGAGGTAGAAAAAATTCCCCATACATGACAACGACGTTGTCAATGATCCTAGAAGCCGAGTGAGCAGGAAGCTACATAACCTCATCAAATCTTACCCATTTAAGACTTTTGAAAAGGAGACACACTTTGGTTTGAAATCATCGCAATTTAAACTTGAACTTTAAGGAGAACCATTACTTTTGGAACCCATTAGACAAGCCCGCGTAGCCCTAGAAAATCGTCAACAATGTCGAGAAAGTACTTAAAATCATTACGAGTTAGTGTAGATAAGGCCTCGAAGTGACCATATGAATAATTATGAAAGGGTGAGAAGTCTTGATGCACTTATCGGAGAAGAGTAACCTGAGTTATATAGTCACATGGACAAGCAAAGTAGGTGGATGATTGTTTAGGAGAAAATCTCACAAGGAGTGCGAGCAATATCTTTTTATCTTAACAGAAGGAACATACCCCGATCCTTGATGCCATAAGGCATAAAGTTAGATTCATAAGGAGAGTTACCAGATGAAAATAGATAGTAAGGCATCATAACTAAGAGCATCATTTGATATCAACAAGCTTAAACAGAGTTAAAGACATTAGAAGTCTGTAGTAAAGGGGAAATGTGCCCACTCTCAGGGCGCTTGTAGAGTACATAAAAGTGAGGTTAATTAAATCAGATCATATAGTTGGATATCTAGTCGAGAAGTTGAGATACTATCGCATTGGTGATTACGGGTAAACAACACATGATGCACGACAAATGAAAGGAAAGCGAGAGAGCTTATAGAAGTGACCTTTACATTGCAACTACTAGGAAGGGTGGTAATATAAGGGATTACGTGAAGCTAAATTTTTTTTGAAAGAAGTTCTTTGTATGTATCCACATGATGTATAGCTCCAGAATTCAAAATCCAACTATGGCTAGCGACTCTACTTCATAATGAAGCTCCACAACACCCTTCTACAAAACCCTTGATGAACTTGAAGTGAACTGGGAACCTATGTAATTTGTGGTATTTATTAATCCATTGACCAGATATCTAGAAGTATTTTAAAGTTAGAGCTACTCTTTCTGGTTCAGAGTTCAACCTTTAAGGATAGTGCTTCTAACGGAATAGGATTGAGTAGGGATAGTATAACCGATAGTGATTGAAGCAGGCTCGTAGTTAAAGTAAGAGGATGGATTGACTTGCCCCCGCCACCTATAATCCCATATCCTTGTTTAGTTATGTCAGAATACTGAAAACTCCAGTAATATCAGAGGACCGAAAAATAGTTAGCTAGAAAATAAAGGTAATGTTACATCTATCCCATTTTCTGAATTCAGCAGAATTGGTACAGAATTAAGGTGGATCACCATTGATAAAAGAAATTGTATTTCTAGATACCAAGGACACAATTATGATGTTCCTTCAGCCCTTGAGATTGGAATGAGGAATGGGTCAACAACTAGGGGAAGATCGGGTATGTTAGAGTAGCTAATCAAAAAAAAGAACTTGAGGTTTTAAGAGTAACTCAATAGCTTCACGGCTAGTGGAGCCACTACAAACATCAAAAGAATCAGCTGGATACGCAGCAACATGGAGCAATTAACATATAACGACACTTAAACAAGTATTATGCAATCCAAAGGAGGTGCGAAAATGCTCGTCTTCCTTATAACCAAAAGAAGAACAACCTTCAAGAGTAAGATGAGCAACAAGAATAAGTAGCACGATCCAGCTACATGGAGGATTGAAGGTCCCAAGATTCGATGGAGATTTTAATAGTGTTTAAAAGTAATTGAGCAGACTAAGTTAAGAAAATAACCTGTCGGGGAAAGAGGGAGATTCTCGCCAAACAAACAAAAATCCTGCTGATTCCAACCACTAGGCCAAAATGAAAGCCTTAACAAAGATAGAGCGAGGGCACTACCATACTAGAGATGATGATGACACAAGGCAAGATCTTCACTATGACACTATGTCAACATTCAGATGATGCAAAAACTTGAAGAAAAATAGCCTAGGATTTCGAATAGAGAAGAATAATTGGTCGAGAGAAAATATCCTTTTATTTTTTTGCGAAAATATTAGAATTGTCCATCCATTCATTCAGTAAGAAATTCTTTGGGTATAGTCCCTTGTTAGAGTTTAGAAAGGCGTGTTGGAAATGGTAATTCTATAGCTACAACTCAATTCAAGGACATGATTATAGAACTCGATATCATAAAAGATTGCATATAAGAAAATTTGCGGTAGAGTGGATTCAAGAAATATTGGATCTCATTCAAAGAGTAGGTGCATGCAATGTTTTGTGACTCAACATTTATTAAGACCGTGCCTATGAAAATTGTTCAATATGGAT
Source organism: Nicotiana knightiana (assembly GCA_005239525.1). Lineage (NCBI taxonomy): Eukaryota > Viridiplantae > Streptophyta > Magnoliopsida > Solanales > Solanaceae > Nicotiana > Nicotiana knightiana. The sequence goes on along the minus strand of ML377411.1, from coordinate 20,603 downwards.
GTACATATACAACAAGAATACATTGGTTGTGCTAAGGAGTGACCTACTTGGTGACTTTAGGTTGATAGGGCAAAAGCTGAATCGATGCCCCTCGACTCCACATCCCTAACATACGTTGGTACCATACCGATATACTATAGGATTTGGTGGTGAAGTGACATCAATAGGGACAAGGGCACTCCCATCTTAGCGATAGGGTCTACCAACCCCTCCACAACTCAATACATTCTCCTTACAAGCCCTTGGGCAATCCCTTCGGACTCAATGGTGGGATGAATCCCTCATCATGGCTTCAAACAAGCAGATTATGGTATCACGATTACTCATTTAAGAGTAAGGTTTGGAGAGAAAACTAACTCCCTAACTTGAGCTCTATCTCACGATTGGAGTATCAAAGAAGGGTGAAATTCCTAAATGTCCATGTAGCCCCCTAATTATAGATGTGGTCGACAACACACTGATAAGAAGGGCTCTACTAGACATGGCTCCGAGAAATCCTAGGACACTTTAAAACCTTAGACTTTAATACCAAGTTTGTCACGCCCCAAAATCCAGGGACGAGACCGACGCTTAACCGGATGATCCCGGTTAAGTGGACCTGAATTGCCTTTCCTGCCAAACGCGTTACCCCGTGTTTATGATATACAATATTCCATATGAAATAGCAAATTAAATCAAAGCATGGACTTACAACTTAAGTTCATTTCTCCTTTTAACCTTTTAGCATTTGATAATCCCTAAAGATACAAGCTACATGCAACATTTCCGATTCAGTCCATGATTACGAGTAAATACAATTACTGCCCAAAATATATATATACAACTCACATAGTGTCTACGGAGCCTCTAGGAATACTAGGAGTTTACATATATTTGTCGGCGACAAGGCCCTGGCTATACTTTTAAAGACACAAAATATACAAAATAAGATGATATAGACTACACACGGCCCCGGGAGGAAATGGGGCTCACCAGAACTGCTGAAAGGATGAAAGGGATGCACCACTATCGGCGGTCGGAACTACCTGCTATAGAACCACCTACATCCATGTAAAATATGTAGCACCCTCGACAAAAGGGACGTTAGTACCATGGAATAGTACTAGTATGTATGAACAAGCTTCATTCTAAGTAGAATCAAACAGTACAAAAATAGAGGACAGTCAGGGAAACCAAACAAATACCACACAGAAATACAGAAAATTACAAATGAAGGTTTCATAGTTACTCATTTCAATTTTTCATCTGTTGCGGTGTGAAACCCTATCCCACCGTATAGTAACATCTCACCCTTATTGCCTCTCCACCTTTATTACTTCGTGTTGTGGCGCGCAACCCGATCCCACTGTACAATCATATTTCACCCTTATTACCTCTCCACCCTCATTACTTCGTGTTGTGGCGCGCAACCCGATCCCACCGTACAATCACATTTCACAGCAACAACCACCAATAATTAAATCACAAGGATCTTCATCATGAAGAACATAAGTTAATATCAACCAATAACTATGTGGAATCAAGGAACAATGATCCTTACCAATCAGCAAATTGATATATGGTGTTGCCACAATCATTTAACTCAATAAAATTAGTCCATATTTACTTTCATCATTTTCTACACAACCTTTAGCACTTTGATATGTTCAACAATGTAATTAATAGCAACATCAACAATTAATTCAATCACAAAGATTCTCATCATCAAGGATATTCATTCGTAACAACCAAGTAACCATATGAAATCAAGGCCACAAAAATCGTTATCAAATAGTGAGTCATATACGGTATGCCATCAACATATAACTCAATTAGTTTATCCACGTTTCCTTTCCATTATTTACTACACAACATTTAGCACTTAGATACATTCAACAATTGGATTCGTTATCATTTCTTTCGTTTGGTAGTACATCCTTGCATACCGATGTATTCAACAGTTAACGAGCTTTGCACATGATAGAGTAAGCATAAGGAATCAACCTTTTCACAATCTCATATAGCATGGTGGCATGGCACTAAACTAGGACAATCAGAGAATAGAATCTTTATGTCTCAACACATTAGAACAATCAATTCACATATGCTCAAGCAAGAAACTCATACCAAATGCTCGGACACCAACAAGGTGACTCTACAAAGATTAAAGTTAGCCATACATACCTCAAAGAGCTTTTCCTTAAGTTTATACAATACACCAACACCTCTAGCAATAACAATCTATAAGGAGATTACGGAAATCGATTAATAATTAGGAGGATTACCCATGGTGTAACTCTCTTAGGAATTTCATCAAACACCTAACATGTGAAGTAGACTACAAGGTTTTAAAATGGCAATTCCCTCTTCCCCCAACCAAATTTTAACATGAACTACCCAAATTAGTGCTTTAGCATGTCATACTACAACTTATTCCCACATGCATGGCATATTTCTAACCCCACATTACATTTTTGATCTCATAATCTCACATATAAAATATTAGAAGTAGGACTTACCCGGAAGATAGTGAGCTAGAGATTAGCAAGCTTGATTCTTGAGGATTTGTGCAAGATTGATGATTAAGAGGCTAGATTCCCTCTTTTTCTCTCTAAAATGCTCTCACCTCTCTCTAGATTTAGTGTAAAAATAGTCCCAAATGAAGTCTCAAAGCTTATTTATCAAAGTGGGTTCGGGTATGAAAAGTTTCAAAATTCACCCCCGAAGTCAATTATACTATAGCATAATCAACTATGCTATAGTATAATCAACATGTGGGCAGCATAAACATTATGCTATAGCATAATCGACAGCATAATCAACTATTCTATAGCTGAACTTTTGTTTTCTATTTGTTGTACGTCAACATGTTTTAGCTGAAGTTTTGTCCTGGATTCAATAGTTTTGTCGTAAAGCTTTTTCAAAAACTTCAGCAGAGATGTTGAAGTTATATAGTTCATTTATAAAAACTTCAGCACTAAATAAGCTGGAGTTTTGTCCTGGATTCAATAGTTTTGTCGTAAAGCTTTTTCAAAAACTTCAGCAGAGATGTTGAAGTTATATAGTTCATTTATAAAAACTTCAGCACTAAATAAGCTGGAGTTTTGTCCTGGATTCATTAGTTTTGTCATAAAGCTTTTTCAAAAACTTCAGCAGAAGATGCTGAAGTTACTTAGTTCATTTGTAAAAACTCCAGCACTAAATAAGCTGAAGTTTTTTTGTCCTACAGTCGTATTAGCTAAAGTTTCGTTCTTTATTTGCTGAACTTCAACATGTTTTAGTTGAAGTTTTTCGCGTAAACTTAGTGTTGACTTAAGTTTTTGTTTTTAATTGCTAAACTTAAGCAGTCTACTAGCTGAAGTTTTGTTCTCTATTTGCTGAACTTCAGCTTGTTTTAGCTAAAGTTTTGTTCTCTATTTACTGACAAACTAATTAAACACCTCATTAACAAAAATCACTGGAGAAACAGGACATCCTAATCGGCATTGGAAGAAACACAAGATAGACCCTCTTTGTAAATAAAAATTTAAAATCAAGAGTGCCATAATAGTTCAACTTTCAAATTTTAGTGTAGGAATTGCATCAATAAAGCCGCAATCAGCTTGATGTTTGATATTCCATTCCTGGATCAATCTGAATTCATTGCAAATATAATAAAATACAGACAATGAATTATAAATAGGTGAAGAAAAGTTCTAAAACGTTGTTTCAACAAAAATTGCAGTCACTATGAGCAAATCAGTAGTAAATATACTACAAATTACAAAAAATGAAGAGTAGAATAAAGAGGAAAAGAAAGGAGGAAGAAAGGAGGACACAGATAGCAGGAAGAAGGAGGCGCCTGAAGTTGTAAAAATTAGAGTATAAATTAAATAATTTTAAAAATATGGGTATAGGTTAAATGGGGGCGACCAAATAGGGCGCCCCGTGCAATTTTTACTAGATGGGTTGTGCCCAAACATAACCAATTTGTAATGTAGCCCAACTCAACCCAACCCATTAAAACTTGGGCGGTTTAGGCCGATCAAATGGTTTTGGGCTAATTTTGCCACCCCTATCAGTAACCATACCAAATTCACTAGACAAAAGGAAAGTTGCAACATTATCTACATGAGATTCCTCTATGTAAATAATTATAATTTACACATTTTGTAATGCCAGATACATGTTTGAGTATGTTACATTTTGGAAGATGCCAATTGTTAAGGAATGATACTTCTCATTTTGCTTCATTTTTCATCTACGGCAATATTTTCTTCTTGAAATGTCTGTATCGTTGAATATCACATTTGTTAGTACTATCAGTTCAGCACACATTGAAGCAAATGATACAAACACACAAAACTAGCAAAGTTGCACCACTGCAATCAAACTATTAATCTCAGTTACTGCTACTTCTAAGGCCCACTGCAGTTTTGGTAATGGTTTTACGGGGTTCCAAGAGTTTTAAGCAAACATCCAACAGATAAAACAGAAATATACCGTGTAAAAGATCAAATGTCAACACAGAAGTAAAAATGAGCAGTTATATAATGATAAGTGCTTTGAGTATGAATAGTTGGGATGAAACACCGCCTCTGGCTGAAAATATATGCTCTTCACACAATAAGACCTCTTAGCAGATCTGGAACAAGTCTGGATTTTCGAATTAAAAAGACGAACAATGATTTATTACCTATACAAAGAGCAGAAACTGTCTTACTCATCTGCTTCAACAATTGATTTTGGAGGTTCCTTTTTCAAGTGCAAGATTCACAGATCATATTTAATCCTCCAGTGAAGTCACTGACAATCTTTTCTTTTCCTTTGATAAGGAGAAATCTCTGACTATCACATGAATATAAACAAATGCAACTAGCGGTGCATCACAGTTACTCGTTAACTGAAGCACGTCTATCACATTTTCTGATTTCAACCCGTCCTTTTCAAACTTATCAAACCTTCTTTCTTCATGGATGATGCTCCTAATCCAGCCTCTTTAAAATTTATGTAATCTTATGGTTATACAATCTCTGACATTAGTCTACTTAGACACATGGCATGAGGTAGATGAACACCAAAGAAGTTACCTGGAGAGGCAGCAGGTAGAAATTAGTTGGCTGAGTCTACCAGTAATCATTGCAAGAGCACGCCCCATTCTTAAAATGGTGGAAACGGTTTGAATCTCTCACAATAATTTCCCTTTCTATTAGCTTTGATGATAACTTCATAAAGTTGTGGCAATCCAAACAAATACGGATGTTCTTTATAATCTTAATGGCACTGCAGCTGGAAGGAGATTTACTAGCATCTGGTAAAGCATATATCAGTGCAAGCTTCTCGCTGTGATAATATAATTGCTCTTCTTTCTGTTCCTCTTCTATGTCATGTAAAGATGAAGTTGTCTCAGGAATATAGCCAATATGTTTCAGCTCTTTCACAAAGTCCTCCAGATTAGTATATATAGCTTTCCTGTCAGGATGTTGTACGCCTCCAGAAGCAAACTCATGCACCAAACCCCCAACTTCAGTCCAGCTCAATCCAGGCTGCTTCTTAACACCAAGCCGGCGCATTTGCTTCCTAAGATGACCTGCTTTATTGAAGCTATTTGCTGAGCAGTGTACATTTGACATGAGTACATATGCTAATGAATTTTCTGGATCTAACTCCTTCAACCTAGATGCAACAATTTGGGCCAGCCCAGATTCACAATGTTTCCGGCATGCTCCAAGAAATGCACTCCATACCACATAATCTGGTGGCATGGGCATTTCTTTTATTATTTTCTCCGCCTGAAAAAAATGACCTGCTCGACCAACAATATCAACTATACATGCATAATGATCGAGTTGAGGAACAATACCATGTTTCTCAAACATAGCATCGAAAATTTTAATTCCTTCTTCCACCCATCCAGCATGGCTACAAGCTGAAAGCAGCGAAACAAAAGTGGTTGCATCAGGTTTCACATCCATTTTCCTAAAAAGTCTCAACGCTTCATTTGCTTTCCCATGCAACGCATAAGCTTTCAACATCGAATTCCACGATACTATATCTCTGTATCTCATCTCCTCAAAAACCTGTTTGGCCTGAGATATTGAGCCACACCTTGCATATGCATGAATCAATGCATTTCCAAGCACTACAGTATCCATGAAACCAGATTTAATCACTTCGCAGTGTACCATCGAGGCATTTCTATCTGTCACAAGTCCTGCACAAGCTTTTAGTGCAATGGAAAAGGCATAACTATCCAAACTTAACCCCTCTCGGCGCAACTGACCAAACAGGAGAATCGCTTTCTCAGGATCTCTTTCTGAAAACGCCACTATGATTTCAGTCCACAACACAAGATCTTGAGATCCACTCATTTCCAGAAACAATTTATAACAATCACGAAGCTCTCCTCCGAGAATTGAATACGCTTTCAACAAAGCAGTAACAATCCCAACATCTAGTATAAAACCGGTTTTCACACTAATGCAATGCAACTGGAAACAACCCTGAAGACCCCAGGAAAAATCAATTTCATCCATTCCAAAGAGAGAAGAAAGTACACTGACAAGAGTGGCACGATTGAACCCCAAGCTATAACGATGCATTACTGTAAAGAATCCCATCGCCTTATCACCCTGTCCCCGCATTTGAAACCATGCTATCATTGTATTCCATGAAACCAGATTCAGAAATTCCATAACATTAAAAACCTTCCATGCCTCATCGCAAGCATCCATTGAACTATTCCTCGAGTACATTGCGATCAAACCATTACCAACATAAACACATGTATCAAAACCTGTTTTTAGTGCAACTGCATGCACTTGCCTACCACGTGAGCTATCACAAACAGAAAGAACACTAGCATAAGAAAAATCATTAGGCCTATAATGAGCTAACATGCAAGAAAATAAGCTAAAACATTGATTAGTCCGTCCATATTGAGCATAACCTGAAATAAGGGAAGTCCAAGAAACAATGTTTCTATGCGGCATTTGATCAAATAGTTGACGAGCACATTCCAAATTACCACATTTTGCATACATGTTAACAAGATGATTGATTGTGTAGAGTTCTTGAGCGGCATTTGGATTGTGGAAAATCATGTGCTTGTGGATGTCTTGGCCCATATCCAGGCGGTGAAGGAGGGCGCATGCGTGGAAGAGAGTAGCATAGGTTTGTGAGGAATGATGCGTAGGATAGTTGTAGAAGGAAGAGAGGAATTGTTCTAGGTGGTGGTGCGTGGGTTGCACGCGCAGCCTTTGGAGGGATGAGTTGAATTCCAACGTCGCGGGAGGATTAACAGTTGTGAATAGCCGAAGAAAAGGATGGACGGTTCTGATTCGTTTACGACGTAGCATTATTCCTTCACACAGCAAAGGTTAAAATGTGGTCTCTTAGCTTTTAATATGAAACTACTTCTTGTTATGTGGTGACTTATGCTTATTAGTAAGTAGGAAGATGGCTGTACCAAAGAAACAGAGAAAAAATAGAGTGGTTTATTAATTTTTGTCAATCTTGTCAGAAGTCTTGTGGAAATATTAAGAACAGCACTCAATAAATAGATGTGCAGTGATCAACAATAAAAGTAGAGATAAAAGTTTTTGACATGAAAAATCAACGCGCTATAAAAGACGTTATTTAGATTTTTACAGCTATCTTGATACAAACATAAAATGGCGTCTTATTCTCAAGATTACCATTAACCATTCTAAAATCTTCTATTGTGCTTCTAAATAGTGTATGGAGTAAAATTGGTTAGTAACAACTCGGCGAATGACGGAATGACACGTGGAACTAAAGATAGGTGGGACATGAGTCATCAAATAGCCGGCACCAGATGTAAGCATGCCATCGGTGCTGAACGAATCTCGAACACAGAGTAGCCGGTAACAAAGATTCAAAGCATTGTCATCAGATAACATTCAATGGGCAGCCGTTACAAAGAATATATGCATTTACAGCCAACCGTTATGCAGTCATCAATGACAGTTTTATTCTCATTCAATAGTGGCTTGATTTGGGATCTTGTCTCCCTGAATATGGCTATTAATAGAAGGATTAGTATCCATTGTAGGCACGAAGGACTCTGCAACCAAATAGTGATAATCATTATGCTTAGTTTTAGTTCTTGAACATTGATGTCACGAACTCTCTCGACCGGGTGCCTTAATGTGGTATTCTCTCTTACCCGAGCATTCTATTGATTCTTTTGAAATGCTCGCAGACTCGTTTATCAAAGCTTATGCTGGAGCAAGAAAGTTTCAGGCAAGAAAGACGAATATATTTAGAATATCGCAAGGAGAATTTGAATTGTCGTGAGAGTTTGTAATCCGGTTCAAGTAAGAAAGGATGTTGTTACCAGCAGTCCCGGATGACCAGACGACAAAGGCTTTTACAAAGGGTCTCAACTCGTTGAGCTTCGATGCCTTCCAGATACTAAAGGAAAGATTGCTTGAATATCAGGCAACCATATGGGCAGACATTCATAACCGCTACGAGTCGAAGATCAAAATAGAAGACGACCAACTTGTTTCTTCGATGTGTTCCAAAGGACGAAATCGTGGCCGGAATCAAGATAAATTCAAAAATCATTTTGATGCAGATCGGAGGCCCTCTAGAAATTGTTTTCAGCGTTATGAATGTCACGCCCCAACCTCAGGGAGCGCGATAGGCGCTCAACCGAGTGGACCCTGTCGAGCAAACTTGTTAGACACTTTTTACCTACTCGCTTATGATCAAGAAAATGCACGTTTTCATTAGTTAAACAGTAGAGGGATCATATATATACATAAACATTACTAATTCATTTTATTTTATTACATCATTATTATAAAATACATACATCTTATGATTTAGTGGGACAAAATCATAAACACAACATAATCCATTTTACCTTCCTAGTACCCATATACAACCCACATAATGTCTATGGAGCCTCTAAAGATACCAAAAAGAATGGAAAGATAGTACCGGCGACAAGGCCCCGGCTATACCTCAATGTGACTACAACATAGCCAAAAATATAATACAAGACCCCAAAATGAAGTGGAGCTCACCGAGTTCGCTGAGAAGAGGATGCACTACTGCCTGTGATCAACATTGTCTGCCACAGAACCACCTGCATCCATTTACCCCAGCAAGAGGGACGTTTGTACTGTCGAATAGTACTAGTATGAAAACTAAACACCATCACAATAACATGAATAGTATTACAAGGGAAACAGTCAAAAAGGCAATATGAGCTATAAATAATACTAAAACATCAAGTTAAGGATCACTTAGATTTTCAAGTCAATTTCCACATTATTAGGCTGGATAGTTTTTAATGCCGATATGCCACAGTCCACAATACCACCGTGTTCTTACACGGAGTCTGATCTCGGCCCGATCAGCTAAGACATCTCAATTGAGACATCAACCACATTCACTAGTTCACTCATAATACCACTATGTTATTACAGAGTCCAATATCGGCCCGATCGGCTAAACCATCTCATTTGAGGCATTAACCGTATTAATAATTTCACTCACAATACCACCATGTTATTACATGGAGTCCGATCTCGGCCCGATCGGCTAAGTTAACCTGGAACATCACTCTAGCAACAAAGCTTTTGGCTCACTTCAACTTGACAAGTGTGACAATATGAGGGGAAATGTTGATGCCCACACATGCCGAAGGAGTAACAATGACCACCATGTTCGAAGTGGTGGATGGCGACATAGACTATAACGTAATCCTCGGAAGGCCGTGGATAAATAAAATGAAGGTCGTTGTGACGACCCAAAGGGTCATCACCTATTTTATTACTCATTCTGTACTTCTGAGGCCTTGAAAACCTCATCTGTAGTTTCCTCAATTTGCGTGCACATGCCGGGCGCGTAGCCGGATAGCTTAAATATGAAATTCTATAAAAAATACTAAAATTTGATAGTAAAATGAGTAAATTTGACTCCGGTCAACATTTTGGATAAACGGACCCGTGATTTGACGGTCCCGGAGGGTCCGTAGGAAAATATGGGACTTGGGTGTATGCCCGGAATCGAATTCCGAGTATCCAAGCCCGAGAAATGAATTTTTAAGTGAAATTATTTTTCTGAAATTTATAAAGAAAAATGAAATGAAAATTGGTTAGAATGTGTTGGTATCGGGCCCGTATTTTGGTTCCGGCGCCCGGTACATGTCTTATATGTGGTTTAAGATATTTCTGTGAAGTTTGGTTGAAATTGGACGTCGTTTGACGTGTTTCTGACTTAAAACTCTAAATTTGAAAGTTTATGAAGTTTTAAGAAAAAATAGTGATTTTGAGGTTTGATTCATTGTTTTTGATGCTCTTTTGGTGGTTTCATTACTCGAATAAGTCCGTAGGATGATTTTGAGGTCGTGTGTGCATTGAGTTTGAGGTTCCGAGGGGTCGGGTGAGTTTCGGGTAGGTCCCGGGAGGTCTTTAGGCTTAAAATATAGTTGTTGGAGGTCAAAGAACTCAGATCTCTGAACTTACCATCGAGACCCGCGGTCCTTTTTCGCGGACTGCGCTGAGGGCTTCGCGGCCGCGGTAGATTTTTCGTGGTCCGCGGTGGAGGAGCTGTGCCATTGTTCCGACTTCGGAGGCCTATATCTTTTGATCTACAAGAAATTTTGAGATGATTCAAAAACTAAAGTTGTAGCCCTTCGTATCTAGTTTCCCGAAAGGTAAAGATATAGTAATGTGGACATCGGTAGAGAATGTTCTGGCCAAAATACTAAAGCATGTCACTGCAGTCATTTTTCTTGGTTTTCTCCAGCTTTTCTTAACCTTTGCTAATGTGGTCACGGTCCATTTTTCGTGGTCTGCGGTGGGGGACCGGAGGGGGGGTATAAATGGACGGGAATTTCAGTTATTTTCATTTTTCAAAGCCCTAATAACATAAGAGGCGATTTTCCAAACATTCTTTCTTCTCCAAAACATTAGTTAGTGATTTCTAACTCATTTTCTTTACTCCTTAACTTCTTTTGACAAGATTTCATCTAATGAATTCCAAAGCCTAAAACATGCAATTTAGAGTTTGGGGAATTGGGTAGAGTTAGGGCCTTTTGATTTTTATGGATTTAGACCTCGTGTTGGGGTCGAATTTGAAAATAAATTATATATTCGGGCTCGTGGGTGAATGGGTGACATGGTTTTGGTCCGAGCCTCGTGTTTGGACCAAGCGATCCCGGGGTTGAATTTTGTTATTTTGGAAGAATGCATGAAAATGGGTAATTAGGCTATGTAATTGAATTATTGAATCCTTATTGATATANCTAGATAATACCATTCCGGAGTTGAATTCTAAAGGAAAGGCGGTGTTAGAGGGTTGATTGCTATATTTTGGACCCGAGGTAAGTGTTTGGTCTAACCTTAGCTTGAGGGAATAGGAGTTGATTCTAATTTGGTACTTGCTAATTGTCGAGTACGATGTATAGGCATGGTGACGAGTATCTATACATTGGTGTCTAGCATGACCGTGAGTCTTTATATTGCGAATATTCTTATTTTGTTGTAACTTCCATGCTTAATTGATGATTTCTATATGTTGTAAATAGCATGTGAAGGGAATTGTGATCTTTAAACTTCGAGAAGCATTGGCTCGAGTTGTAACACGAACGGTGAAGATATATGAGATAATTGAATCCTTTGGAGCATTGGCTGAAGTGATAGAGTAAATTATGAAATAAAAGTGAAAAAATGAGAAAGAGTTACTAAGATATACCATTGCCGGGTCATTGTTGCTTTAGTGATTATCTCCCTTGCTGGGATGTTGAGATTACTGTTATTGTTACGTTGCCGGGATTTAATTTTTTAATTGATGTTCCCTTGCCGGGATTTCTATTTCTATTCTGTTTACTCCCTTGCCCTTGTTTGTCATTGTTGTTTGGGTGAGGAAGAGTGTTAAAAGCACGAAGGGTGATGTCGTGCATTGTTTGCTATTGAGAGGAAGAGTGTTAAAGCACGAATGGTGATTCCGTGCATTGTTTGATATTGTGAGGAAAGAGTGTAAAGCACGAAGGGTGATGCCGTGCAAGCTTGTGATTTCTTGTCCTTATTGATATTCTGGCCTTGTTGTTCCTTTTTTTATTTAAGATTTCTTACATGAAACTGTTATCTCCCCACGGCATGTTCCCCTTCCCTTATTGATTGATTACGTCCTGTATTTATTTTCCGTTGTATATATATATATTCGAATTGCATAGGTTTACTTGGTAGTCTGGTTCTAGCCTCGTCACTACTTCGCCGAGGTTAGGCTAGGCACTTACTAGTACATGGGGTCGGTTGTACTTATGCTACACCTGCACTTCTTTATGTTGTGCAGATTACGCAGCCAGACCCGGAGGACATCATTAGTGGGAGTGTCTTTCAGCTTATCCTAGAGGCTTCAAGGTATACCCTCTGGCGTTCGTGGGCCTTGGCATCTCTCCCATCCCTATATCTTCGTTACTCTCTTGTTTTCCTCTAGTTTCAGAGACAATCATGTATTTCCTTTCAGACTTTGTAATTAGCACTCTTATAGATAGTTCGTGAGTTTGTGACTGTAGGTTTTGGGAATATTATGCGTCGATGTATTATGTTGTCTTTACTTAGTTTTGAAAACGAAATTTATTTATTTTCGTTGTTAAGTTGTGAACTGTTTTTAGATTATTCTGTTAAATCGATGTTTTCGTGCTAGTTTAACTGTACCCATTAGCTTGTCTAGCGGGTTCAACGTTAGATGCCATCACGGCCCGATGGTGGGATTTCGGGGCGTGACAGGTTTGTATCAGAGCTCTAGGTTTCTTAGGTCTCACAACTTACGGACAACTTGGTAGAGTATGAGGGATCGGTACGGAGACGTCTGTATTTATCCCCCAGAGGCTGCAAAGTTAGGATGACTCCACACTTTTTTTCATCTCTATCGTGCGATATGAATTCTGGGTACTGATTAAGTTTCTATTCTATTCTCTCGCAGATGGAGAGGACGCGTGCTTCGCTTGGTTCAGCTCAGCAGCCCGACACTCATGCTACAACTCCTACGAGGGGTCGAGGTCGAGAATGAGGCCGTGCTAGAGGCTGAGGCTGGGGCCGGGCTCAGCCTAGAGCAGCAGCCCCAGTGGAGGACCCTCAGCTTGAGTATGACGAGGAGGTCCCAGTTCTGGCAATCCCAGTTGGACCAGCTCAGGTCCCAGAGGGGTTCATAGCTACCCAGTGCTTCAGGACGCTCTTGTCCGTCTAATCGGACTCATGGAGAGTGTAGCATAGACGGGTCTTCTTCCTACTGCACCAGCCGTCTCTCGGGCCGGGGGAGGTGCCCAGACTCCTGCCACTCGCACGCCAGAGCAGCTAGCTCCACAGTTTCAGACTTAGGCACCTCAGCCAGCCGGAGTAGCTCAGACGGGTATTGCAGCACCGGTAGCAGAGAGAGCAACTATGTCAGCAGATGCTTTGTGGAGACTGGACAGGTTCACTAAGTTATTCACTGCTACTTTTACTGGTTCACCATCAGAGGACCCCCAGGATTATTTGGACAGCTTCCACGAGGTTCTTCAGAATATGGGCATAATGGAGTCCAACGGAGTTGACTTCGCTACTTTTCGATTATCTGGCGCAACCAAGAGTTTGTGGAGGGACTATTGCATAGCCAGACCAGCCGGGTCTGCGCCTTTGACTTGGACTCAATTCTCAAATGTATTTTTGGGGAAGTTCCTTCCCATTACTCAGAGAGAGGACCTTCAGAGATAGTTTGAGCGTCTCCAGCAGGGATCTATGTCAGTCACTCAGTACGAGACCAGGTTCATCACTCTAGCCCGACATGCTCTTATGGTACTTCCCACTGGTCGGGAGAGGGTTCAGAGATTTATTTAGGGATTGGCCCAGCCTATCAGAATTCAGATGGCTAGAGAGTCAGGTACCGATATATCGTTCCAGGATGCGGCCAATGTGGCAAGGAGGATTGAGATGATTATGTCACAGGGTGGTGGTTAGGGGGCTGACAAGAGATCCCGTCATTTTAGTCGTTTTACTGGAGCCTCATCTGGGGGCAGGGATTCTTCAGGCAGAGGTCATCTTCCCAGACCCTTCAAGTCAGCTCTCTAGGTTTCCCATGGCACTTCAGGTGGTCGTGGTTATCAGACGCACTATTCTGATCAGCAGCTTTACAGTGCGTCACCACCTCCCATCTGTGCACCGGCGCATCAGCTCTTCCGAGGTGGTCATTCGGGTCGACTGGGTCAGACTCAGTTCCCTCAGCAGCCAAGGTCTTGTTACACTTGTGGCGATCCGGGTCACCTTGCTAGATTTTTCCCTCGAGCACCAGGTAGTTCGCAGCATCAGGGTTCTCGTGCTATGGTACAGGCACCGGGTGTTCCATAGCCTGCCCAACCAGCTAGAGGTGGGGGTAGAGGTGCTAGAGGTGGAGGTAGAGGTCATAGAGGTGGAGGCCAGCCAGCAGCCGGCCGTCCCAAAGATGTGGTTCAGGGTGGTGGGGCCCAGCCCCAATGTTATGCTCTTTCAGCCAGGCCAGAGGCTGAGTCTTCAGATGCAGTCATTACAAGTACTATTCGGTCTGTGACAGAGATGCTTCAGTGCTATTTGATCTAGGGTCTACGTATTCGTACGTGTCCTCTTATTTTGCACCGTACCTGCTCATGCCTAGTGATCCACTGAGTATTCCTGTTTATGTATCTACACCGGTGGGTGATTCTATCGTGGTCGATCGATTCCATCGTTCTTGTGTTTTGGCGATTTGGGGTCTTAAGACCCGTGTTGATTTGTTGTTTTTAGGTATGGTCGACTTTGATATTATATTGGGGATGGACTGGTTATCCCCTTATCATGCTATCTTGGATTTCCATGCCATGATGGTGACCTTAGCCTTACCGGATTTGCCCCGTTTGGAGTGGAGAGGGACTCCTGGTCATTCTACCCGCAGTGTTATTTCATACGTGAAGGCTCGGCGTATGGTCGAGAAGGGGTGTTTGGCTTATTTGGTTTATGTGCGCGATTCCAATGTTGAGGTTCCCTCTATTGATTCGGTACTCATGGTTCGTGAGTTTCCCGAGGTCTTCCTTTTAGACCTGCCGGGGATGCCACCCGACAGGGACATTGATTTCTGCATTGATCAGGCTCCGGGCACCCAGTCCATTTCTATTCCGCCGTATCGCATAGCCCTGCCAGAGTTGAAAGAGTTGAAGGAACAGTTGCAGGATTTTCCTAGGAAGGGTTTTATTAGGCCTAGTGTTTCTCCTTGGGGTGCTCCAGTATTGTTTGTGAAGAAAAAGGATGGTTCGATGAGGATGTGCATTGATTACCGGCAATTGAACAAGGTTACGATAAAGAATAAGTATCCACTTTCGAGGATTGATGATTTGTTCGATCAACTGCAGGGTGCCAAGGTATTTTCAAAGATATACTTGAGATCTGGCTACCATCAGTTGAGGATTAGAGCATCCGATGTCCCTAAGACAACTTTTTGCACTCGGTACGGGCATTACGAGTTTTTGGTCCTGTCGTTTGGGTTGACAAATGCCCCAGCAAATTTTATGGATTTGATGAACCGAGTGTTCAGGCCTTATTTGGACTCGTTCGTGATAGTTTTCATTGATGATATATTGATATACTCCTGCAGCCAGGAGGAGCACGAGCAGCATCTCAGAGTGGTTCTTCAGACTCTGAAAGGATAGTCAGCTATATGCAAAGTTTTTGAAGTGTGAGTTCTGGTTGAGTTCAGTTGCATTCCTGGGTCAAGTCGTATCAGCAGAGGGTATTCAGGTTGACTCGAAAAAGATTGAGGAAGTCAAGAACTGGCCTAGACCAGCATCAGCTACAGAGATTCGGAGTTTCTTGGGTTTGGCAGGCTACTATCGTCGGTTGACCCAGAAGGGTGCCCAGTTTTGATGGTCGGACGAGTGTGAGGCGAGCTTTCAGAGTCTCAAGACAGCTGTGACTACGACACCGGTATTGGTTTTGCCCACAGGTTCAGTTCCTTACACAGTCTATTGTGATGCTTCCCGGATTGGGCTTGGTGCAGTGTTGATGTAGGATGGTAAGGTCATTGCTTATGCTTCGAGGCAGTTGAAGATTCACGAGAAGAACTATCCAGTGCATGATTTGGAGTTGGCAGTCGTTGTTTACGCATTGAAGATTTGGAGGCACTATTTGTATGGCGTGGCATGTGAGGTGTTCACGGATCTTAAGAGTCTCTTGTACTTGTTCAAGCAAAAGGAGTTTAATTTGAGTTAGAGGAGGTGGTTGGAGTTGTTGAAGGATTATGATATTACCATCTTATATCACCCGGGGAAGGCCAATGTGGTGGCTGATGCTTTGAGTAGGAAGTCAGCTACTATGGCCAGTCTTGCTTTTATTCCGGTCAGTCAGAGGCCACTTACTTTGGATGTTCAGGCTTTGGCAAATCGATTTGTGAGGTTTGATATTTCTGAGCCTCTTTTTCTTCATTATTGGAGCGTATCCGTGATCGGCAATTCGATGATCCCTATTTGTGTGTCCTTAGAGATAGGGTGCAGCACAGAGGCGCTAAGAAGGTGACCTTAGATGATGATGGTGTTTTGAGATTGTAGGGGCGAGTTAATGTGCTCAATGTTGATGGGATTCGAGAGTTGATTTTAGAGGAGGCCTATAGTTCCCGGTACTCTATTCATCAGGGCGCCGCGAAGATGTATCAGGATTCGCAGCAGCATTATTGGTGGCGGAGAAAGAAGAAGGATATTGTGGCACATGTGTTACGGTGCTTGAATTTTCAACAGGTTAAGTATGAGCATTAGAGGCCTGGTGGTTTATTTCAGAGGATTGAGCTTCTCGAGTGGAAGTGGGAGAGGATCACTATGGACTTCGTTACTGGACTACCGTTGACCCGTAAGAAGTTCGATGCAGTTTGGGTCATTGTTGATAGGCTGACCAAGTCAGCGCATTTCATTCCTGTGGCAGTCTCCTATTCATCCGTGAGGTTAGCTGAGATCTATATCCGGGAGGTTTTTTGCCTTCATGGTGTGCAGGTATCTATCATTTTGGACCGGGGCGCGCAGTTTACCTCGCATTTCTAGAGAGCAGTTCAGTGGGAGTTAGGCACCCAGGTGGAGTTTAGCACAACATTTCATCCTCAGACGGACGGGCAGTCCGAGTGGACTATTCAGATATTGGAGGATATGCTCCGAGCTTGTGTTATTGACTTTGGAGGATCATGGGATCAGTTATTGCCTTTAGTAGAGTTTGCCTACAACAACAACTACCAGTCGAGTATCTAGATGGCTCCTTATGAGGCTTTATATGGTAGGCGGTGTCGATCTCCTGTTGGATGGTTTCAGCCGGGAGAGGCTCGGTTGTTGGGTATAGATTTGGTTCAGGAGGCCTTGGACAAGGTCAGGATCATTCAGGATAGGCCTCGGACACCTCAGTCCAGGCAAAAGAGTTATGCAGATCGTAAGGTTCGATATGTGGCTTTCATGGTTGGTGAGCGAGTATTGCTCCGAGTGTCGCTTATGAAGGGCGTGATGAGACTTGGAAGAAGGGAGAGCTTAGCCCTGGGTTCATTAGTGCGTTTGAGATTCTTGATCGAGTGGGAGAGGTGGCTTATAGACTTGCATTGCCGCCTAGCTTATCAACCATACATCCAGTTTTTCATGTGTCCATGCTTCGGAGGTATCACGGTGATCCAGCCCACATGTTAGATTTCAGCACTGTCCACTTGGTAAAGGACTTATCCTATGAGGAGGAGCCGGTAGCTTTTCTAGACCGATAGGTTCGTCAGTTGAGATCCAAGATTTTCCCTTCTATTCGTGTTCAGTGGAAAGGTCAGCCTCCTGAGGCATCTGTAGGGAAAGTTATGGCCAAAATACTAAAGCATGTCACTGCAGTCATTTTTCTTGGTTTTCTTCATCTTTTCTTGGCCTTTTCTAGCGCCGCCACGGTCCATTTTTTGTGGTCCGCGGTGGGGGGCCTGAGGGGGGTATAAATGGACAGGAATTTCAGTTATTTTCATTTTTCAAAGCCCTAAAAACATAAGAGGAGATTTTCCAAACACTCTTTCTTCTCAAAAACATTAGTAAGTGATTTCTAACTCATTTTCTTTACTCCTTAACTTCTTTTTACAAGATTTCATCTAATGAATTCCTAAGCCTAAAACATGCAATTTGGAGTAGAAAATTGTGGAATTGGGTAGAGTTAGGGCCTTTTAATTTTTATGGATTTAACCTCGTGTTGGGGTCGAATTTGAAAATAAATTATATATTCGGGCTCGTGGGTGAATGTGTGACATGGTTTTGTTCCGAGCCTCGTGTTTGGACAGAGCGATCCAGGGGTCGAATTTTGTTATTTTGGAAGAATGCATGGAAATGGGTAATTAGGCTATGTTATTGAATTATTGAATCCTTATTGATATACTTGAGTTGATTATGTCTAGATAATACCCTTCCAGAGTTGAATTCTAAAGGAAAGACGGTGTTAGAGGGTTGATTGCTATATTTTGGACTCGAGGTAAGTGTTTGGTCTAACCTTAGCTTGAGGGAATAGGAGTTGAGTCTTATTTGCTACTTGGTAATTGTCGAGTACGATGTATAGGCATGGTGACGAGTATCTATACATTAGTGTCTAGCATGACCGTGAGTCTTTATATTGCGAATCATCTTATTTTGTTGTAACTTCCATGCTTAATTGATGATTTTTATATGTTGTAAAGAGCATGTGAAGGGAATTGTGATCTTTAAAATTCGAGGAGCATTGGCTCGAGTTGTAATACGAACGGTGAAGATATATGAGATAATTGAATCCTTTGGGGCATTGGCTCAAGTGATAGAGTAAATTATGAAATGAAAGTGAAAGAAAGAGAAAGAGTTATTAAGATATACCCTTGCCGGGTCATTGTTGCTTTAGTGATTATCTCCCTTGCTGGGATGTTGAGATTATTGTTATAGTTCCCTTGCCAGGATTTAATTGTTTAATTGATGTTCCCTTGCTGGGATTTCTATTTCTATTCTGTTTACTCCCTTGCCCTTGTTTGTGATTGCTGTTTGGGTTAGGAAGAGTGTTAAAAGCACGAAGGGTGATGCCATGCATTGTTTGCTATTGTGAGGAAGAGTGTTAAATCACGAAGGGTGATGCCGTGCATTGTTTGATATTGTGAGGAAAGAGTGTAAAGCACAAAGGATGATGTCGTGCCGTACGATGTACCATTCCATACCGATATTCATTGATTATACTGTGAGGAAAAAGAGTAAAAGAACGAAGGGTGATGTCGTGCCATGATTTACATTGAATTACATTATACATTGAATAGTGAGGACGAGAGTAAAAGCACGAAGGGTGATGCCATACCATGATTTACATTGATTACATTATACATTGCATAGTGAGGATAAGAGTAAAAGCACGAAGGGTGATGCCGTGCAAGCTTGTGATTTCTGGTCCTTATTGATATTTTGGCCTTGTTGTTCCTTTCTTTATTTAAGATTTCTTATATGAAACTGTTATCTCCCACAGCATGTTCCCCCTCCCTTATTGATTGATTACTTCCTGTATTTCTTTTCCGTTGTATATATATATATTCGAATTGCACAGATTTACTTGGTAGTCTGTAACTAGCCTCGGCACTACTTCGCCGAGGTTAGGCTAGGCACTTACCAGTACATAGGGTCGGTTGTACTGATGCTACACCTGCACTTATTTATGTTGTTTATATTACGCAGCCGAACCCGGAGGACATCATTAGTGGGAGTGTCTTTCAGCTTATCCTAGAGGTTACAAGGTATACCCGCTGGTGTTCATGGGCCTTGGCGTCTCTCCCATCCTTATATCTTCGTTACTGTCTTGTTTTCCTCTAGTTTTAAAGACAGTCATGTATTTCCTTTCAGACTTTGTATTTAGCACTCTTATAGACAGTTCGTGAGTTTGTGACTCCAGGTTTTGGGAAAATTATGCGTTGATGTATTATGTTGTCTTTACTTAATTTTGAAAACAAAATTAATTTATTTCTACTGTTAAGTATTGAACTGTTTTTAGCTTAATCTGTTAAATCGATGTTTTCATGCTAGTTTAACTGTACACGTTGGCTTGCCTAGCGGGTTCAACGTTAGACGCCATCATATCCCGATGGTGGGACTTCGGTGCGTGACAGGTTGGTATCAGAGCTCTAGGTTGCTTAGGTCTCACAAGTCACAGACAACTTGATAGAGTCTGAGGGATCGGTACGGAGACGTCTCTATTTATCCCCCAGAGGCTGCAAAGTTAGGATGACTCCACACTTCTTTTCATCTCTATCGTGCGATATGAATTCTGAGTACTGATTAAGTTTGTATTCTATTCTCTCGCAGATGGCACGGACGCGTGCTTCCCTTGGTTCCGCTCAGCAGCCCCACACTCATGCTACAGCTCCTACAAGGGGACGAGGTCGAGTACGAGGCCGTGCTAGAGGACGAGGCCGTGGCCGGGCTAAGTCTAGAGCAGCAGCCCCAGTGGAGGACCCTCAGGTCGAGTCTGACGAGAAGGTCCCAGTTTCGGTAGTCCCAGTTGGACCATCTCAGGTCCCAGAGGGGTTCATACCTACCCCAACGCTTCAGGGCGCTCTTGTCCGTCTAGTCAGACTCAAAGAGAGTGTAGCACAGGCGGGTCTTCTTCCTAGTGCACCAGCCATCTCTCAGGCTG
>ML377406.1:0-10315 GCA_005239525.1 Nicotiana knightiana | reverse complement strand
TGCATAGTTTAACATGGGATATACCTTACATTTGATGCGCTTTAATGATAAAATTACACTTATTATGTGCTTAATGGAGTTATTTCATGTGTAGGTGAAGCGAAGATGGAAACGGGGCTAAAATGATGCAAATACGTCGAAAAATACGCGAAAGGAGGCACCAGGCGAGAGCCGGGCGACAGAGCCAAACATCCTGCCCTACCCTAGCGTTAGCCATGCGTTAGGGCTGAAACGCCAGCCCTTGCCTGGCGTTAGCCACCAAACGCCAGGTCCCCAATTTCGCCCAAGTCCGAGTTTGACGAGTTAAATGTTTCCCGGTTGAAATAGAAGTCTCCTACACGGTTAGGGTTCACCCTAAACCTATAAATAGACTCCTAAAACACAATTACAGGGGGATTTTCGTGGATTAACAGTAGACAAGAAGAAAATTCCATTGAAGAGCAAGAACATCGATTTCTACAATTTAGTATTTCTTACTTTATATTTCAATTATGCAATTGTTTGTAGTTTTGTTTCGTTTAAACATGAGTAGCTAAGTTTTTAATCTAGGGTTTTGGTAGAACCCGTTGGGGATGAATTTCTTTTGATATTAATATATTTTGATTGATTATTCTCTATTTGTTCAACTACGTTCTTATTGTAGTTAATTGAATGGCCATCAATTAGCTGTGCCTATTTAGTATGTATCTACTTGAGAGAGAGTGCATATTTAGGCAATTGTTGAACAACACCACTCCTAGAGTATAGACGAAAGTCATAACCGAGGGTTTAGAGGTTGGATTAGCAATAACGATACCTCGGGTGTAATCTAAAGTGAACTGTAATGAAATCTATCCNAGTATTTAATAAACTCGATTGATACGTTCAACTCCTCGTGGGATCGACTTTGGGCTTAATACCCCAGATTTATATTTGCAACGCCCGTTTAGTCTTTATAGAAGACATAGTTGAGCGTGATCACTCAGCCAAAATAATTAAAACAGAATTAAATAAATAACCCAATATGATAAACTCAAATTCGTCAAATTAAACTTCAAACATCAACATTCATGTATCACCCATGACCCTAGAACAATAAGGTTCTTAGCCACTCATGTTCATACAAACATCAACATTAATGTTTTCAAACATAAAATCAATGAATACTAGAGGGAAAATGAAAGAATTTTTCAAATCCGTGCTTCGAGTGTTTCATACTTTTGTTTCTCTCTCAAAGTCACGTCCCCCTCTTCCAAATAGGTTTAGGTTGGCTTTTATATGCGTTGTGGGCGTCTTGGGATCGAAATAACCGAGTCCTAGTCAAAACAAAAAAACTTCACGTTTTGAGTGTCCAGGGAAGCGTAGGGTGTTGGCCCTGGCGCTCAACCTCTTGAACATTCTGTAAATTGCGGCACAGGTAGCGCCCACGCTTCCTGTGGCCCTCAAATTTTACTTTCGTCTTTTCTTCCTAATTTCGCTCCAATTCGTGTCATATCGTCCCAAATTGCATCCGAATAATTCCTACATATATAAATACCACAAATTAACACAAATTATCATATTATACATCTCAAATCTACGAGACATAAGCAAAATATGAGGAAAACTATATTAAAGTATGCATACATTAAGCCGATTATCAACACCTCACACATAAATTCTTGCTCTCCACGACCACCTTACCTCAACAGACGATTCGTTACCTTTAAGCATCCTCAACTCATGCACTCACCCAACAAAAGAAAGTGTACAACATCACCAATCCGTCATGAGACCAAGTGCCCTCACCTCAAACAAAAGAGTGAATATAAAAGTAGTCCATACATCCAAATATGTCATTGAACATAAATTAAGGGCATCACACAATTGAACAAAATTCACTCACTCTCATAAAGAGTTCATGTGCATTACGTGGTCGTACCATAAGCTTGCCCGTAGTGTACATCTCTACTAATCTAAGCTAGCCAAATCTAGGATCAATTAGGACTTCAAGGTTGTAATGCAAGCTAAGGGACGAGTAGGATACATTTAGGAACAGTGACTAACCCTCCTAAGCATTTTAATATACTACACTCAAATAAAGCACATTTTCTTTTCAACCCATTCACTTGTCATACACCATATATAACATAGCCCTCTTTTCAATTAAGCACCTCTATGGTTTCACTAGCATGAGTTAGAAGGATTAGGAGGTGTGTGTTGTTGATACCCAATTTTTCTCATATATATTTTGTAAATACATATATACTTTCAAAATAGTGCATGAGCATCAACAAGTATTTTTCCATAATTTTTAAAGGTTTTAATCAATTTATTCCGACATTTTAATTATTTGAATAATTATTAATTGCATCACAAATAATTTTATAGTGATTTATTACTTAATTTTTATCATTTATATTCATATTAAGCTTTAAACATTTTATGTATAATAATATTTGCATCTTTAGACTATAATTGCAATATTTCGCAATAATAGCCCGATATACACATGATTACATTATTTACATAGGAAAATGAATTTTTATATTTTTATAATGTTAAGTAATTATTTTAAATTATTTTCATGCATAAATGACATTTTTTACTATTTATTAATTATTTTCATAAATTATTTTACTGATTTAATTGAGTATTTAAAATTTAGCCCTTTTTCTAATTAATTTCGAACCTAGCCTAACCCAATTACCCTAACACAATACCTCATACCTGTCCAATCCAGTTCCCAAATATCCATACCCGTCCAACCCATACCCATACCCATTTTAAAACCCGACCCAAGCCCTTGTAAATCCCAGTCGTTGATCTCAAAAGATCAACGACTCCTAATTGCTTCCCTCCTTTTAATTAATCATCTCTCAACCCTAATTAATTTACCACCCACCGCCTCAAACACTCTCGTCTCTCTCCCTTTCCCTTCCCAAACCCTAATCCACCATCACCATTTCCATGTGACTCCTACCCAGAAATGGAATCATTTCTTGATTCCTTGCCACATCTAGTCCTACTCCTTTACCAGCTACCCGTTCTTGATATTACTTGACTAGCTTGCCTCAAATGTCAAGTGGATATCAAGAAATTCGAACCAATTCTGGTTCAAAATCTCTTATATTTTGGTTATTTTCGTCTATATTCATCCTAACCTCTGTGAGTACGAATATTTTTCGTATCTTTCAGTTAGGGTTTTGGATCTCTGGTTCTAACCGAATTTGGTTCATTTTAATTCATTTTAATGTTATTATTTACCTTATTACTCACTGAATCCACCTATTTTAGTTAGATCTTCTACTTACCCTAAAACTAGGGTTCACATCTTTCCAGAATCTAAAATAATTTTATATTCCTCAAATATTTTTCCTTTAATGTTTCCGTATTTTTATCTCTGTGCATCTTTATAGTTTTCCTTTGGTTATTTACGCTGATTTTTACTTACCCTAAAATTTAGGGTTCTTGATTCTTCAAAATCGAACAAATATGGTTCAAACTTTAATTATTTCCGTCTATATGTCTTTGTGCATTTTTATTAAAGCTCTTTTTATATTTCTTCCTACTTTTACTTATATTAAATTTAGGGTTTTTGATTATATATTTATCTCTATGCACCTTTAACTCTGGCCGTTAATTGTTGACTAATTTACTTACCCCAAATTAGGGTTTTGAAATCTTTGCTAAGATTTCAGTCTTTCCTTTCTTGTGTGGTACTGGTATTTCCTAATTTTGTTCGATTTACCTGTTCTCATTATTTCCTTACCTTATTTAATCTTGTACTTGATTACTGATTGATTCCATATAATATTTTCCCTAATTTAAGTAGTACTTGCCTAGTTTTATGCTGCTATGTTTTGTTAATTGATTGAAGCCGACCTTAAATCGATTATAATTTTATTTTTATTCCTTAATTATGTATTATTGACTTATTACCTTATTTGTCTGCTTAACTCAGTGCTATTTAAACCCCTTCTCCCACTTCCCTTAAGAGACTCTAACTCTCATATTTACTCACTAAAAAACCTAAAGCTCTCTTTGGTGTTCTGATTTCTGTACTAAGTGTTTATTGTTTTGGCCGGATGAAAGCCAATGCCAAATTACTCTGGAACTTAACTGATATTGCTCATTTACTTGCTTTCTTCTCAACCGGTATGCCCTAACCCTTGCATTTTCATTATATATGCTTTGATTGACTAGCCTGTTTCAATTCCCATTATGATTATGTCCTCTACATGATCCTATGACTTCATTTAGCAACTTTTAACTTAGGACTAAGTTATTTGAATAATATGAATCCTCTCATAAGTTGGTTTAAGGTTTAGTCTATTTCACTAATCCTGCACCTGTGATGATTGTGCTAAGTACTAGTCTGAATATTTAAATTCACTAGACTTCAATTATTTGAGTTATGTGTTTTAAGCATGAATTCTGTTTGTTTCTTGGTGCAATTATGCCTTCAACTCTGTGTTCTGAATCCTATTTCTTCTGAAATCCAACTATTTTAAAACCTGCCTCTTTCCTTTTTGTGTACTGATTTTAAAAACCCCACTCCTAGTCATTTAGGTTCTCAACCACCCCAGTGTGAGCACTGCCTAGGGTCTACATGAGACTCCTTTGAACTCTGACACACTGGAGACTGGTTTTCTAATTTCTTATGAATTATCTTCTGAATGTGTAGTTCCAGTGTAAGCATTACTCTGGATCCCCTGAGGCCCTTGGGAACTGTGACACATTGGAAACCTGGTTCTAATGTGTTATGAATCCCTGTGTTGTGCTTTAAAGTGGTTATGGTTGGAAGGCCTGGTCCCCAGGTTTATTTGGACCTATTAAGGCTCCCTATAGTGTAACTATTACCATTATGTAATTCATTTGATATTTTGGGTTGTAATACTTCTATAACAACATATTTGAGGATATTTGGTAAAATTGGGGGGGGGGGGGGGGGGGGTCTTATATTCTTTTGTCAAATTGGGTAGAAACCCCGCCTATAAGATTCAATCATGCTGTTAATTTTGTTCACTGTATGAGTCCTATACTATGATTAGAAATCCTGCCTATACGACTTATGTTTTAATTATGTGTTTTACATTTGCAAGTTAGAAATCCTGCCTATAGGACTGTCGTTTTAATTTTGTATTTACATTCGCATGATAGAAATCCTGTCCATAGGATCTATACATATTTCCAACAAATGTGCATTAGCAATCATGCCGATATGACCTTGTTGCTGAGTTAATTATCCTTCTTGGCAATCTGTTTAATTCTGCCCATACACAGTTAAAAGATATCATGCCTATAGGATAAAAAATTAGCCTCACACCTAGAAATCATGCCTATAATTCAATCTCTATTGTCAATATATCTGTGGGACTTAATAATGATTCTGGGTTTATAATTGTGATATATTACTGTCTGAAGTGCCCGGATTCATACTGAATAAAATCAGTAGGCAAACAACAGGTTTAATACTCGCCTTAATAATAAAACTGCCTCTGCACTCTGTTTTCTCGCATAGATATCCTACCTATAGGACCTTAAAGATTAATAAAACTTGCTGATTTAATTGTGTGCTTTTGTTGTCTATGTGTGGAGGTCATTGTGAGCCTATACTTGTTATTTATCTGAAAGTCCTATTTGTTTTTGTTTGTCGCCTAGATTTTACATTTTAAGTAACATAGGTTGATCTAGAACTAACCCAAATAGAGGTCTTAATACCTCCAGGGTCGTAGGTAAGGGACGGGTAGTGCACACATAAGAAACGAGCTAGAAACTACTAGAACGCTTAAGTAACAACTTAAAGATAGTAATTGGGTAGTAAGGAGATGATAGTCCATGCGTTAATACTATGAGTAACACCCCGACTTGAGGGAGTTACAAAGTATTGCATGGAATGATCCTATAGGCTAAAAAACTTAGGACCCATCCTATACTCCTGTTTAAAATAGATTGAATATCGTATTTGTCCAAATTTCTTTCTCCCCTTTTAAACTAATTCGCTTAATTTAAGTTCGGCAGGGACCCACCGTTGTGGACCTCGAGGGGTTTCTAACACCTTCCCCTCAAGGTAATTTGATCCCTTACCCAATCTCTGGTGATGTAAACTGGTTAAATGAGTTAATTGCTCTAGGTTCCCTAACACACCTTAATCTGTTAGGTGGCGACTCTTCAAATTCCAAACCCATCCCTAAAAACGAGTTGTCCCAAATCGTCGAAGCCTGATTTTGCGAGAAAAAGGGGACGCGACAACATGGTGACTCTGTTGGTAGGCCCTTACCATAACGAACCTGATTTTTGTGAATTAGTCTTTAAGCATGCCTTTATTATTCCGTCAATACTTGCATGCCCCTTCCCCTTCCCACTTTATGTGGATTTATTTGCCTATCTTCAGTCATTTATGATTTCTCTTCTTGTTTTATTAGTATTTACTATTGAAACTAACTTATCCTTGTTTTCTTTCTTAAATGCCTTTACAATTTTTAAATACCGCATTTATCATTTTTCATCGTGCAAATACGTGACAACGTGCTATTTTATGTTGCATAAATCGTGCTCAACATCAAATTCCACTCGTGCGTAATTAATATCATAGCAATGCTTGATGAGTGTTTGAGCTCTTTCTATATCACCATATTTGAATTTGAAAAGTCTTATTTGCGGTAAAACTAGTCGATCAGCGGTGCAGTCGACGGTTTCGTGCCTTTCCCCCTCAAGTTTTCCGCTTGAGGGTACCAGTCTAGACCTCTATAGAAACCTTACTCTGATTATAACTATACATGAATCATGGTCAAACCTATCCTGGGTTAATATGTTGTCCACATAATAACCCTTTAAAAAAATCCTTGTCTGAAGTCCACCTGGGGTTTCCATAATCCCAATGGACGCAACCACCATATGTGCATTAATTTGGAGAAACAAGTGCCAATATGCTAATCGTTAATGTATAAATAGTCGAATATGGAGAGGGGAAAGGTCTAACCTTATTTGTTTTGCAGAAAATGAGGCACGACGTCCCCAGGTTCGTCATGGTTCGTAACATACCACCATTTTTTCCAGAGTGGTGGGAAGATCTTCGTCAAGCGATAAAAACCATGTGAAAAGAGTCCTTGGAAACCTACCTTTCTTATTAGATATCCAACCAAACAACATGTTGATCGAAGCTTCCACTATGTTCTTGGACGGGGAAAGGGCCATATTCCTTTTTGACAACATAGAAATGACCCCTCTTTTTGAGGAAATAGGCGGATTCGCTAGACTACCTTAGGACAGTCCCGGTTTATTGGTGCCAGAAAATCGCACTCCCAAAGGGTTTCTGAAATGATGGGTTTAAAAAAGAATGACGACTTGGTGTGTCTGAAGAATTAATATATACCCTTCGACTTCCTTTATGAACGATACAGTCACAACAAATCTTACCGTATCTTTCATGACGAGTTCTCCATCACTTCCTTGGGTTGGATTCATCGCAGGGTTTTCGTGTTTACTGTCTGCTTCTTGGGTATGATAGTGTTTCCAAGAAAAATGGACAGAATTCACACCAGACTAGCCATGGTAACCAAAGCCTTAATGGAGGGAATCGAGGGACAAACATATTACTATTTTCCCTATGATTATAGCACATATATCTAGCCTTGGATCGCTGCTAGAAAGGGTTCAAACACTTCGAGGGTTGTAATCTGCTACTACAGATTTGGTTGCTAGAACATTTCCAGAGAGGTCAATACCGCCAAGAGTTTCCACGAAGACCGTGGAACGATCACATATCCTTTCATCACCCCAAGAGAATGACCTTTATACCAGACAAGTTTGCTCAACCATAGAATGCTACAGAATGGGTTCAACTTTTTGACAACTTGACTGAGGACTAGGTTCACTGGATGTTCGAGTGGTTCCTCACCAGTGAAATCATCATCCGATCTAGGGATGCTCCACACTTGGTGTTGATCGGGTCAAGGGGTATACACCCCTATGTTCCTATCAGGGTCATGAGACAAGCTGGTAGAAAACAGATTATACCACGAGTCTCCAAGATGAGTCACTACAAGGCAGATTTCCAAGATGATGACATTCCATATAAATGTGAAGCTTAACATATGTGGCACTTGAAGATTTTTTTGGAAAGGGACACCATCTAGCCGGATCAATATTACGCAGGGCATGTGTACTTTTTACCCATCGTGGTTGGAAGATTGCATAACAGGAATAGTCGAGCCAGGGGTCGGTCGAGGAAATAGAGTCATAGATGAACCTGTCGAAACACAGGTGAAGTATAACAGACTGCGCAAAAGGGTTCACGAGTCCGAGGCTGAGCAACTGGAACAACACAAGATTGATATGGAATTAATCAATGAATGGATGGAAATGGATACCAGATCGAATGAAAGGCTAGAATATCTGAAGTATGGTCTTATGGAGCTAGAAGGGAAGATGAGGGAAAGAGTCATAGACTGCCAGAATGCTGAAGGTATCGAAGGAGGACATCTCTCCAGGTCATACCTACTGCTGGACATGCGCGACCTGGGGAATCTGATCGATGGATCCAAGAGAATCAGGCCGGGAGAAGGTCCTTCTGGGACCAAGCAGATTAGGCTTATTCGTTTTTGCTTTTCGAATGTAATAAGGCCAAGTGCCATTAGTGACTTACCTTATTTTCGTTTTAGATTCGTCTTATTTATTGCGTTAATGAAATGAGGCAATTATTGGCATTAAATTCTCCAAATCTACTTGTCGCTAGGCCTACCTCGGGCACAACGAGTCTCCCAAATTAGGACGCGAATTTACATTCCCGCAACATGTGTTTAAATACGGCAAACATTTTTCAGAACTCTCACTGTCACACCTCATTTTTTCCGTAGGGGGGTAGGGAGTTTTTCCAATTTAAGTGACATTAATCGAAATGAGTTTTTTATTTATACAGAGCCGCCACTTGGAATAATTTATGGTGTCCCAAGTCACCGATTTATTTTAAAATCCCAAATCGAGGAAAATTGACAATGTTTTAAAGTCTGCGAAAACCAGAAGACCGGGTAAGGAATTCTATTAACCCGAGAGAAGGTGTTAGGCATTCCTGGGTTTCGTGGTTTTAGCACGGTCACTTTACAATCCACACTTGGCTTATTAATTGATTATTACGCATTTTAGAACCTACGTGCATTTTACCCTTTACCGCTTTTAATTGCTGATTATTCCCAACTATGAAATTATCTTGAAACAAATCACGCGTACGTGTACTCATTTTATTTACTGGGCTAAAAATCATGTCGCGCGTACGTGTACATAATTAATAGCATTTAATTAATATTAAAATTATTTAACTAAAGTCACGCGAAAGTGTACCTTGGTGTTATTTTGAAATCAGCGCTTAAATCATGTCACGCGTACGTGTAACCAATTTATCACGCATAATTATTTAAGAAAAACTTGGCCAAAGTCGCGCGAACGCGTATCTTAATTTTTTTTTTAAATCGTAATTATGCCACGCGAACGTGTACATAATCACGATGAAAGATTAAGTCACGCCTAAAGCATTTCTGTGAATATTCATTTCATAAAACGTAATCGTGTCACGCGAACGTGTACATAATCACAGCAGTTTGATTAAATGCACGCCTAAAGTAAGCTACAACGTTCAAGCTAATTGATTTCATAAGTTAATTTGAAATTATTGTAAGACTAAAACAAGAAACATATATTCAATTTCCATGACTTCAACAATAGCGAGACAAACCAAATCAACTAGGAAACAAGACACATGATCGATGTCATAGCAACAAAACATTCACAAAAATAGAATAGAACACACAACTAATATAAAAAGCAGTAAATAAGAAAGTGGACCTTTATATCGATAAATGAAGTTGAAAATTTTCAAGTCAATCGGAATAACGAAGCAATAATTGTTGGACTGAAACGTCGAAATCGCGAACCGAAATCTCGAGTCAGCACCGGAATCAACCTCGACGTGCGACTTAACAAAGACCTCCACTGTCATCCATTTTACCAATTTCAATGCTAACACTAAATCCAAACATTTTCTTCAACTATAACTTAACATTTTCCTTCCGTTTTTGGTTGAGTCCAAAAATCAATACCAACTCCAAAATCTCTCTATTGGATCAGAACTTAAAATTACATTAAAGTTTCTGTCCAAATTTCATTTCCCACATTTTTTTGTGTGTGTGCGTGCGTCTAGTTTTTTTTTCCTTTCTTCCAGTGTCCCGGTTTGTGTAAGGTATGTGTATTATTTATAGATGTGTGGGTTAATGGTGAGATGAGTGGGGGTGTGGGGAAGATCATGGGTGTGTGATGTGGGGGATAGGTGAGAGGTGGGGGTAAGGCATGGGTGAAGTGG
>ML377403.1:14005-85384 GCA_005239525.1 Nicotiana knightiana | reverse complement strand
TTTCATCATATCCTCGAGCCTTTTCCAGTCATCATCACTGAGTTCTTTATTTCTATTAACTTCAAAGGAAAAAGAAGAATCATCAAAGTAAGGGGTTGGGGGAAGATAAGAAATATAAGCACAACCCTGAAAGTGACCATCTTGACCACCACACATATCACACACATTCCACACATAAGATTGAGTTGGTGCACATAACTCGCTCTCGGGAATATTTTGATAATTTCGCTCTGGGTGGTTTCCTCCATAATATGCATAATGAGGATCAAAAGTAGTATTACCAACATAACTCTCACAATTCCATGATGCATAATGAGGATCAAAAGTAGAATTACCAACATAACTCTCATAATCCCATGATGCCATGTTTTAACAAATAAAACTAAAATAAAGAAAATAAAAATCATATAGTAAAAAAAATTCAAGCTTAAAACCTAATAATAATATGTACAATTACAGCTACACTTGATAATACCGTNCTATACTAAGGTATAAACAATTTAATAAAAATCTAAGGTTATGGTTTCCCCCGCTGGTGAAATTACTTCTCGGATACTTCGTATACCTTGATTAAGAGTCTCTATCAATCATGAACACTCTATCTACCATAAATCTCTCTCAAGTAATTATGATAATTTACTAGACGCACTCTCTCAAGTTACGCTAGCTAGATTGCATTACAGTTCACTTAGATTGCACCCGAAGTATCGTTATCTCTAATCCAACCTCTAAACCCTCGGTTATGACTTTCGTCTATACTCCGGGAGTGGTGTTGTTCACTTAATTACCTAAATATGCACTCTCTCTCAAGTAGATACATAATAAATAGGCACAGCTAATTGAGGGCCCTTCAATCAACTACAACAAGAACGTAGTTGAACAAATAGAGTTTAATCAACCAATCAAAGCTATATTAATATCACAATAAGTTTATTCCCCAACGGGTTCCACAAGAAATTAGCTAAACATGTTCAAAAGAATAAAATCTAAAATAACTTGCATAATTAAACTACAAAGTAAGGAAGAAAATATGTACAAAATTGATGTTTTGCCTTTGATCCACTCTAATGTCGATCTATGTTCTCCCCCTGTAGTTGTGTTTTAGGAGTCTATTTATAGGTTTAGGGTGAACCCTAACCGTGTAGGAGACTTCTATTTCAATTAGAAAACACTTAAACCCGTCAAAACTCGATTTCTGGCCGACTGGGGACCCTGGCGTTTGGACCCAAACGCCTGGCTAACGCCAGGCTAGGGCTGGCGTTTCAGCCCAAACGCCTGGCTAACGCCAGGGTAGGGCTGGCGTTTCAGCCCAAACGCCTGGCTAACGCCAGGTAGGGTCAGGGTGTTTGGCTCTGTCGCCCGGCTATCACCCGGGTGTCTCCTTTCGCGTATCTTTCGA
The DNA here is from genome assembly GCA_005239525.1 of Nicotiana knightiana. Lineage (NCBI taxonomy): Eukaryota > Viridiplantae > Streptophyta > Magnoliopsida > Solanales > Solanaceae > Nicotiana > Nicotiana knightiana. The sequence goes on along the minus strand of ML377403.1, from coordinate 83,985 downwards.
CGTATTTGCATCTCTTTAGCTCCGTCTCCATCTCCACTTCACCTACACATGAAATAAACTCCATTCAGCACATAACAAGTGTAATTTTATCATTAATGCGCATAAAATGTAAGGTATATCACATGTTAAACTATGCAATTTAGTCTGGCATCATTGACCTTTATAAATAAAACCTAAATAATAAAGAAACGAAGAATTACATGTGCTAAAATCATGCCTAATCATGTCGAGACTAGATTCCTCCGTCGGCCGAAGAAGCTGTAGCTCGGATAAGTGAGTACAGCAACTCAAGCTTGAACAACTCCAACAATGAGCGGAGTGACGAAGAAGGCATTATAGGTGTATCTAGTTGGCTACAGAAGTAATGGTATTGGTGTATCTAAACCCAAAACTTGTTGGAAAACTTGAACCAATATATTAAGTAGTAAAATAGGCGAGTGTGGCTGCTTCTTTCTTTTCACTTGCCTTGCTTTTCCATCATGCCTGCCAACCTCTACAGGTCTGCGTCTGCTCCACATCTCATAACCATCTTAAGAAACATTTTTGCCTCCTCCATACGCCCTTTCTTAATGAAAAACCTTGGGGTCTCACTAAGAAAGAAAGACAGTACAAGAAGTGACATAGCAAAAAACCCATTACTGGTAAAGGACCATCTCCAACCATAACGAAAGTTGTAAGATGCTTCTATGTTTACTGCACGCATGCTAGTACTTCCCCATAGCACCATGGAGTTATAAGAAAGGGAAATCTACTCTGGTTCCTTTCCAAGATTGATCACTCTCAATATAATGGGAATCACCTGCAAAATTATAACTTGTTTAAGTGTGACATGCAATATGTAGAACAAATCATTGATCCCAATACACATATAATGGGAATCTCATGCAAGATTGCAGCTTGTTTAAGTGTGACATGCAATATGAAGCACAAAACATTTAAAACTATATATTCTGATATTTCCTATTTCACAGCATAGAAAATGCTAATAATGGTTAGTTTGATAATACTAACCTCGAACACTCTTATTTCCAGCAACTACTTTGGCATTAACAAACATCAACCCATCCTCCACGACCAGGGAATGGATATATTTCAAAGTAAATAAATATTATTACGAATATTATATTAAGATAATTTATGTTCATACACAATATATTAATGTTAGCTGATGAATCGTTTCACAACAATAAAATAAATATGAGATTTTAGTCCTTAAAGAGGTTAATAAATGAGTCATGTGCATCTTTTCCCATCTAGAAGCACTACTAGGGTGAGGTATTATTTTAGCATAAATTATTTTAATCAAATTGACCTATGTAATGAAAACCTAAATAATAAATAAATGAAGAAGTACCTGTGCTAAAATCATGCCTAAACATGTCGAGTCTAGAGTCCTCCGTCGGCTGTAGGAGTTGCAACTGAGATAAGTGAGTCCAACAACTCAATCTCGTACAACTTCACGAATGAGCGGAGCGACAAAGGAGGCATTATAGGTGTATCTAACTATGTTAAGCAGTAAAATGGGCGAGTGTGATAGTTTATTCCTTTTCCTCTTGCCTTAATTTTCCATCGTGCCTGCCAGAATCTACAACTCTGCTTCTGCTACACATTTCCTTAACATCTTGAGGGATGCTGTTTCCTCCTCCATATGCCCTTTGTTATTGAGAAACTTTGGGGTCTCACTAAACAAGAAAGACAGTACAACAACTGACATAGCAAAAAACCAACTACTCGAAAAGGACCATCTCCAACCATAACGGAAGTTGTGGATGCTGCCATGTTTACTGCTTATGTGCTAGTGCTTCCCCATAGCGCCATGGAGTTATAAGCAATGGAAATCTACTTTAGTGCCTTTCAAACATCTATATCAATCAATATAATGGGAATCACATGCAGTAATGTAACTTGTTTTAGTTTAATATGTAATATGAAGCACAAAACATTTAAAACTATATATTCTGATATTTCCTATTTCAAAAAATAACAAATGCTAATAATGGTTAGTTGGATAATACTAATCCTGAAAACTCATATTTCTAGCAACTAATTTGGCACAATCCAAAAGAGAAAATATTAGACCTACATTAAACCATCCTCCACGACTAGTGCATAGATATATTACAAAGTAAATAAATCTTATTACGGATATTATATTAAGAGAATTTATGTGCATACTAGAGTGATTAATGTTATTTGATGAGTTTTTTTCACAACAATAAAATAAATATGAGATTTTAGTCCTTAAAGAAGTTAACAAATGAGTCATGTACATGTTATGTACATCTTTTTTCCATCTGAAAGCACTACAAGGGTGAGGTATTATTTTAGCGTATATTATTTTAGTCAAATTGACCTATATAAATTAAACCTAAATAATAAAGAAACGAAGTATTACATGTGCTAAAATCATGCCATAACATGTCGATACTAGATTCCTCCGTCGGCCGAAGAAGTTGTAGCTCGGATAAGTGAGTCAATCAACTCAAGCTGGAATAACTCCAACAATGAGCGGAGTGACGAAGTAGGCATTATAGGTGTATCTAGATGGCTTCACAATTAGTGGTCCATAAAATAGTATTGAGTCTAAACCCAACACTTGTTGGAAATTTGAGCCACTACGTTAAGCAGTAAAATAGGCGAGTGTGACTGTTTCTTCCTTTTTTCTTTCCTTCATTTTGATTCTACTCCACATCTCATCAACATCTTAAGGGACGCTTTTTCCTCCTCCATACGCCCTTTGTTAATGAAAAAACCCGGGGTCTCACTAAGAAAGAAAGACAGTACAAGAAGTGGCATAGCAAAAAACCCACTACTGGAAAATCACCATCTCCAACCATAACGAAAGTTGTGAGATGATGCCATGTTTACTACTTTCGTGCTAGTACTTCCCCATAGAACCATGGAGTTATAAGCAAGGAAAATCCACTTTGGTTCTTCTCCAACATTGATCTCTCTCAATATAATGAGAATCACATGCAAGATTGCAACTTGCTTAAGTGTGACATGCAATATGTAGCACAAATCATTTAAAACTATGTATTCTGATATTTCCTATTTCACAACATCCAAATGCTAATAATGGTTATTTGGATAATACTAACCTTCAACACTCATATTTCCAGCAACTAATTTGGCACAAGCCAAAGGAGAAAAGATTAAGCCTACATTAGCTCATCCTCTACGACCTGGGCATGGATATATTTCAAAGTAAATAAATCTTATTAGGAATAATATATTAAGAGAATTTATGTGTATACTAGGGATATTAATGTTTCTTGATGAGTTTTTTTCACAACAATAACATAAATATGAGATTTTAATCCCTAAAGAAGTTAACAAGTGAGTCAGTGCATGTTATGTACATCATTTCCATCTGAAAGCACTACTAGGGTGAGGTATTATTTTAGTGTAAATTATTTTATTCAAATTGGCCTATATAAAGAAAACCTAAATTATAAAGAAATGAAAAATTACCTGTGCTAAAATCATGCCTAAACATGTTGTGAATCGAGTCCTTTGTCGACCGAAGAAGTTGTAACTAAGATAAGTTAGTCCAGCAACTCAAGCTCGGACAACTACACAAATGAGCCACTATGTTAAGAAGTAAAATGGGCGAGGGTGACAGTTTATTCCTTTTCCTCTTGACTTCATTTTCCATCATGCCTTCCAAAATCCACAGGTCTGCTTCTGCTACACATTTCCTCAACATCTTAAGGGACGCTTTTTACTCCTCCATATTCCCTTCGTTAATGAGGAACTTCGGGGTCTCACTAAAGAAAGACAGTACAATAAATGAGATAGCAAAAAACCAACTACTGGCAAAGGGCCATCTCCAAACATAACGGAAATTGTGAGATGCTGACATGTTTACTGCTTATGTGCTAGTACTTCCCCATAGAGCCATGAAGTTATAAGCAAGGTAAATTCACTTTGGTGCCTTTCAAACATTTATATTAATCAATATAATGGGAATCACACGTAGGAATGTAAGTTGTTTAAGTTTGACATGTAATACGAAGCACAAAACGTTTAAAACTATATATTCTGTTATTTCCTATTCCACAACATAACAAATGCTAATAATGGTTCGTTGGATAATACTAATCCTGAACATTCATATTTCCAGCAACTACTTTGGCAGAAGCCAAAAAAGAAAATATTAGACCTATATTAACCCATCCTCCACTACCAGTGCATGGATATATTTCAATGTAAATAAATCTTATTAAGAATATTATATTAAGAGAATTTATGTGCATACTATAGAGATTAATGTTAGTTGCTGAGTTCTTTTTTCACAACAATAAAATAAGTATGAGATTTTAGTCCTTAAAGAAGTTAACAAATGAGTCATGTGCATGTTATGTACATCTTTTTCCATCTGAAAGCACTACTAGAGTGAGGTATTATTGTAGCGTACATTATTTTAGTAAAATTGACCTATATAAAGAAAACCTAAATAATAAAGAAATGAAGAATTACATGTGCTAAAATCATGCCTAAACATGACAAGACTAGATTCCTCTGTCGATCGAAGAAGTTGTAGCTCGGATAAGTGAGTCCAGCAACTCAAGCTTGAACAACTCCAACAATGAGCGGAGCGACGAAGTAGGCATTACAGGTGTATCTAGCTGGCTTCAGAATTAATGGTCCATAAAATAGTATTAAGTCTAAACCCAATACTTGTAGGAAAATTTGAGCCACTATGTTAAGTAGTAAAAATAGGCGAGTGTGATTGTTTCTTCCTTTTTTCTTTCCTTCATTTTCCATCATGCATGCCAACCTCTACAACTCTGCTTCTACTCAATATCTCATCAACATCTTAAGGGACGCTTTTGCCTCCTCCATACGCCCTTTTGTTAATGAAAAACCACGGGGTCTCACTAAGAAAGAAAGACAGTACAAGAAGTGGCATAGCGGAAAACCCACTACTGGAAAATCACCATCTCCAACCATAACGAAAGTTGTGCCATCTCCAACCATAACGAAAGTTGTGAGATGATGCCATGTTTACAACTTTCGTTCTACTACTTCCCCATAGAACCATGGAGTTATAAGCAAGGGAAATCCACTTTGGTTCTTCTCCAACATTGATCTCTCTCAATATAATGAGAATCACATGCAAGATTGTAACTTGTTTAAGTATGACATGCAATGTGTAGCACAAATCATTTAAAACTATATATTCTGATATTTCCTATTTCACAACATATCAAATGCTAATAATGGCTAGTTGGATAATGCTAACCTTCAACACTCATATTTCCAGCAACTAATTTGGCACAAGCCAAAGGAGAAATGATTAAACCTACATTAGCTCATCCTCTACGACCGGGACATGGATATATTTCAAAGTAAATAAATCTTATTAGGAATATTATATTAAGAGAATTTATGTCTATACTAGGGATATTAATGTTGCTTGAAGAGTTTTTTTCACAACAATAAGATAAATATGACATTTTAATCCTTAAAGAAGTTAACAAGTGAGTCAGTGCATGTTATGTACATTATTTTAATCTGAAAGCACAACTAGGGTGAGGTATTATTTTAGTGTAAATTATTTTATTCAAATTGGCCTATATAAAGAAAACCTAAATAATAAAGAAATGAAGAATTACCTGTGCTAAAGTCATGCCTAAACATGTTGTGACTCGAGTCCATTGTCGGCCGAAGAAGTTGTAACTAAGATAAGTGAGTCCAGCAACTCAAGCTTGGACAACTACACAAATGAGCCACTATTTTAAGAAGTAAAATGGGCGAGGGTGACAGTCTATTCCTTTTCCTCTTGCCTTCATTTTCCATCATGCCTTCCAAAATCCACAGCTCTGCTTGTGCTACACATTTCATCAACATCTTAAGGGACACTTTTTACTCCTCCATATGCCCTTCGCTAATGAGAAACTTCGGGGTCTCACTAATGAAAGACAGCACAATAAATGACATAGCATAAAATTAACTACTGGCAAAGGGCCATCTCCAACCATAACGGAAGTTGTGAGATGCTGACATGTTTACTGCTTATGTGCTAGTACTTCCCCATACAGCCATGAAGTTATAAGCAAGGGAAATCCACTTTGGTGCCTTTCGAACATTTATATCAATCAATATAATGGGAATCACACGCAGGAATGTAACTTGTTTATGTTTGACATGTAATACGAAGCACAAAACATTTAAAACTATATATTCTGTTATTTCCTTTTTCACAACATAACAAATGCTAATAATGGTTCGTTGGATAATACTAATCCTGAACACTGATATTTCCAGCAACTAATTTGGCAGAAGCCAAAAAACAAAATATTAGACCGATATTAACCCATCCTCCACTACCAGTGAATGGATATATTTCAAAGTAAATAAATCTTGTTACGAATATTATATTAAGAGAATTTATGTGCATACTAGAGAGATTAATATTAGTTGATGAGTTTTTTTTTTCACAACAATAAAATAAGTATGAGATTTTAGTCCTTAAAGAAGTTAACAAATGAGTCATGTGCATGTTATGTACATCTTTTTCCATCTGAAAGCACTACTAGGGTGAGGTATTATTGTAGCGTAAATTATTTTAGTCAAATTGACCTATTTAAAGAAAACCTAAATAAAAAAGAAATGAAGAATTACATGTGCTAAAATCATGCCTAAACACGACGAGACTAGATTCCTCTGTAATGAGCGGAGCGACGAAGTAGGCATTATAGGTGTATCTAGCTGCCTTCAGAATTAATGGTCCATAAAATAATATTATGTCTAAACCCAACACATGTTGGTAAATTTGAGCCACTATGTTAAGCAGTAAGACAAGCGAGTGTGATTGTTTCTTCCTTTTCGTTTTCCTTTATTTTCCATCATCCATGCCAACCTCTACAGCTCTGCTTCTACTCCATATCTCATCAACATCTTAAGGGACGATTTTTCCTCCTCCATACGCCCTTTGTTAATGAAAAACCTTGGGGTCTCACTAATAAAGAAAGACATTACAAGAAGTGACATAGCAAAAAACCCGCTACTGGCAAATCACCATCTCCAACCATAACGAAAGTTGTGAGATGATGCCATGGTTACAACTTTCGTGCTAGTAATTCCCCAAAGCACCATGGAGTTATAAGCAAGGTAAATCCACTTTGGTTCTTTTCCAACATTGATCTCTCTCAATATAATGAGTATCACATGCAAGATTGTAACTTGTTTAAGTGTGACATGCAATATGTAGGACAAAAAACATTTAAATTTATATATTTGGATATTTCCTATTTCACAACATAGAAAATGCTAATAATGGTTAGCTGGATAATACTAACCTTCAACACTCATATTTTCAGCAACTAATTTCGCACAAGCCAAAGGAGAAAAGATTAAACCTACATTAACTCATCCTCTACGACCAGGGCATGGATATATTTCAAAGTGAATAAACCTTATTATGAATATTATACAAGAGATTTTATGTGCATACTAGGGAGATTAATGTTACTTGACGTGTTGTTTTCACAACAATAAGATAAATATGAGATTTTAATCCTTAAAGAAGTTAACAAATGAGTCATGTGCATGTTATCTACATATTTTCCATCTGAAAGCACTACTAGGGTGACGTTTTATTTTAGCGTAAATTATTTTATTCAAATTGACCTATATAAAGAAAACCTAAATAATAAAAGAATGAAGAAGTACCTGTGCAAAAATCATGCCTAAACATGTCAAGACTAGAGACCTCTGTTGGCCGTAGGAGTTGTAACTTGGATAAGTGTTTCCAACAACTCAAGCTCGGACAACTCCACCAATGAGCTGAGTGACGAAGAAGGCATTATAAGTGTATTTAGCTGAATGTAGAAGTAATGGTCCAAATAAAAGTATTGAGTCTAATCCTTACACTTGATCGAAAATTTGAGCCACGATGATAAGAAGTAAAATGGCCGAGTGTGACAGTTAGTTTCATCCTTTTCCTCTTGCCTTCATTTTCCATCATGCCTGCCAAAATCTACATCTCTGCTTCTGCTCCACATTTCCTCAACATCTTAAGGGACGCTTTTTCCTCATCCATATGCCCATTTTTAATGAGAAAACTCAGAGTCTCACTAATAAAGAAGACAGTACAAGAAGTGACATAGCAAAAAACCCACTACTGGCAAAGGACCATCGCCAACCATAAAGAAAGTTGTGAGATGCTGCCATGTTTACTGCTTTCGTGCTAGTACTTCCTGTAATGACCCATCCGGTCGTTTTGAGCTTTAGCGCGTTGTTCGGCGGTTAAAATTCATGAACAACTCCATTTCAGGTATTATGACTCGTGGGCATGGTCGGAGTTATTTTTCGGGAAGTTTAGAGTTAATTTGGAAAGAAAATTCTCATTTCAGAAGTCTTAAGTTGGAGAAATCAACTAAGATTGAAATTTTGACTAAATGACCTCCGAATCAGGATTTGAAGGTTCCTGTAGGTTCGTATGATAATTTTGGACTTGGGCGTATGTCCGTATCGGGTTTTGATAACCCGAGAGTCTTTCGGCGTATATTGTGGAAGTCAGCATTTTGAAGAAATTTCCTAAGTTTGGGATGTAAGACATTTCAGTGATATAGATGCACGTCTGGGATTCCGAGTCTGGGAATAGCTTTGTATGGTGATTCTGGAGTTGGGACCGTGATCGGAAGTGATCAGATGTCCGTAGGTCATTTTGAAGTCATTTGGCTAAAGATAGAAATTTGAAGGTTTTTGAGAAATCCGACGGGAAGTGGAAATTTTGGTATCAGGGTCGGAATGCGATTCTGGAAATTGGAGCAGGTCCATAATGTCGAATATGACTTGTGTGAAAAATTTAGGGCCAATCGGACGTGATTTGATAGGTTTCGGCATCAGATCTTGTGTGATCACATTCTATGGGTTCGAGAGTAGAGCGGACCTTCTATTGCTCGATATGGTTGATTTTCAGATTATCTTGGGTATGGATTAGATATCTCCTCATCATGCCATCTTGGATTGCCATGCCAAGACGGTAACTTTGTCTATGCCTGAGTTTCCTAGGCTGGAGTGGAGAGGTTCCTCGATTAGTGCAGCCAGTAGAGTTATTTCCTTCATGAAGGCTCGACATATGATCGAGAAGGATTGTTTGGCGTATCTTGCTTATGTGCGGGACACCACCGCCGAGTCTCTGACGATCGATTCAGTGCCAGTTGTTCGAGAGTTTGCTGATGAATTCCCTTCAGACCTTCCAGGCATGCCTCCGGATCGTGATATTGATTTCTGCATTCATTTAGCTCCTCATACTCAGCCTATTTCCATTCCCCCGTACCATATGGCTCCTAAGGATTTGAAGGAGCAGCTAGAGGAGTTGTTGGCTAAGGGGTTTATCAGATCGAGTGTATCACCGTGGGTTGCTCCAGTTCTATTTGTGAAGAAAAGGGATGGGTCCATGCGGACCTGTATTGATTATCACCAGCTGCAGGGTTCCAGGGTGTTTTCTAAGATAGACTTGATATCGGGCTATCATCAGTTGAAGATTCGGGCCTCAGATGTTTCGAAGACTGCTTTTCGTACGAGATATGACCACTATGAGTTCCTGGTGATGTCCTTTGGCTTGACTAATGCCCTAGTAGCATTTATGGACTTGATGAATAGGGTGTTCATGCCGTATATTGGTTCTTTTGCCATCGTCTTCATTGATAACATCTTGATTTACTCACGTAGCCTTGGAGAGCACGACCATCATCTGAGAGTTGTGCTCCAGACTTTGCAGGAACATAAGCTATATGCTATGTTCTCCAAGTATGAGTTTTGGTTGGATTCCGTGGCATTCTTGGGGCATGTAGTATCCGGAGAGGGTATCAAGGTTGATCCTAAGAAGATTGAGGTAGTTCAAGGTTGGCCACGTCCTACTACAACTATAGAGATCAGGAGATTCTTGGGTCTAGCAGGCTACTATCGGCGATTTGTGGAGGGCTTTTCATCGATTTTAGCACCATTGACTAGATTGACTCAGAAGAATGCTCCATTTCGGTGGTCCAACGAGTGTTAGGTGATCTTTCATAAGCTCAAGACAGCATTGACCTTAGCAGCAGCTCTGGTATTGCCTTCCGGTTCTGGGATGTGTACAGTGTATTGCGATGCTTCACGTGTTGGCTAGGGGTGTGTGTTGATGCAAGAAAGGAGAGTTATTGCTTATGCTTCGCGCCTGTTGAAGGTTCATGAGAAGAATTATCCGGTGCACGATTTGGAGTTGGCAGCGATTGTCCATGCTCTTATGATTTGGAGGCATTACTTGTATGGGGTGTCTTGTGAGGCTTATACAGACCACTGCAGCTTGCAGCACTTATTCAAGCAGAGGGATCTTAATTTGAGGCAACGGAGGTGGCTTGAGTTGCTGAAGTATTATGACATCACCATCCTTTATCATCCAGGCAAGGCGAATGTAGTAGTAGATGCCTTGAGCAGTAAGGGGGAGACTATGGGTAGTGTGGCTTACATTGCAGCGGAGGAGAGACCTCTAGCCTTGGAAATTCAGTCCTTGGATAATCACTTGGTGAAATTAGATCTTTGAGAACCTCGTCGAGTTCTTGCTGATGTAGTTGCTCAGTCTTTGTTATTGGGGGAGATTAAGGCTCGGCAGTGTGATGATCCACGCTTGGCAGAGCTACGGGAGACAGTGGTTCAGGGTGGTGCCAAGGAGGTTACTATTGGCGAGGATAGTTATCTTATACTTCAGGGTCATTTGTGTGTTCCTAATGTTGATAGCTTGAGGCAGAGGATTCTAGAGGAGGCACACAATTCGCGGTATTCTGTTCATCCTGGTGCTACGAAGATGTATCGTGATCTGAAGCAGCATTTCTGGTGGAGGCGGATGAAGAAAGTCATCGTGGAGTATGTGGCTAGGAATCTTAACTGCCAGCAGGTTAAGTATGAGCACCAGAGGCTAGGACGCTTACTTCAGCATATGCCCATTTCTTAGTGGAAGTGGGAGCGCATCACTATGGACTTCGTGGTTGGGTTACCTCAGACCTTGCAGAAGTTTGACGCGGTTTGGGTCATTATGGATAGATTGACCAGCATTTCATTCCTGTGGATACTACTTATACTTCTGAGAGGCTAGCCTAGATTTACATTCGAGAGATAGTCCGGTTGCATGGTGTGCCGGTATCCATTATATCAGATCGAGGTCCTTAGTTCACCTCGAACTTCTGGAGAGCATTGAACTGAGGGATGTGTACTTAGATAGACCTCAGTACAACAATTTATCCGCAGACTGATGGTCAGTCGGAGCGTACAGTTAAGATATTAAAGGACATGCTCAGAGCATGTGTGATTGATTTTGGGGTCAGTGGGATCAGTTATTTCCTTTGGCCAAGTTTGCTTACAATAATAGTTATTAGTCCGTCATTTAGATGGCTCCATTTGAGGCTTTATATGGTCGGTGATGTAGCTCTCCTATCGGGTGGTTTGAGCCTGGAAAGGCTAAATTACATGGCACGGACCTAGTGAGAGATGCCCTGGAAAAGGTGAAGTTGGTTCAGGAGAGGCTCCGCACAGCACAGTCCAGATAGAAGAGTTACGTGGATCAGAGGGCACGTGATGTGTCATTTATTGAGGGAGATAAGGTTCTGCTGAAGGTATCGCCGGTGAAGGGCGTTATGAGATTCGGGATGATGGGCAAGTTGATCCCGAGATTTATATGTCCTTTCGAGGTATTGAGGCGTGTTGGAGAGGTTTCCTATGAGATTTCTCTACCTCCCAGCTTATCAGGAGTCCATCCGGTCTTTCATGTATCCATGCTCCGGAGATATCACGCCGACTTCTCTCACGTGGTTGATTTCAGCACTATTCAGTTGGATGACATGTTGGTCTACGAGGAGGAGCCAGTTGCTATTATTGACAGACAGGACCACCAGTTGAGATCCAAGAGAGTTTCTTCAATGAAGGTCCAGTGGCGGGGCCAACCAATCGAGGAGGCGACTTGGGAGTCCGAGGAGGACATATGAAGCATATAGCCACACTTATTCAGCACTTTAGGTATGAGTCTAGACTCGTTCGAGGACGAATGTTTGTTTATGAAATGGAGAATGTAACGACCCGACCAGTCATTTTGCTTATTCGGACCCCGTTCCCCTAGATAAGAATTCCCGTATCGGCTTTCAGTGATTCAGGACTTGCGGGGACGGGTGGTTCGGGATTCAGAAGTGTGTAGAGTAATATAGGAACACTTGGTTCCCTATGATTGGCTTTTAAGGTCAAGTTTGACTTCGGTAATCATTTTGAGTAAACGACCTCGGAATCGAGTTTCGCCAATCCCAGTAGCTTCGTATGATGATTTTAGACTTGTGAGTATGTCCGGAATGGAATTTGGATGACCCGGTAGCGTTTCGATGCCAAATAGCGAAAATAGAGTTTCCTTAAGTTCATAATTTGGTTTGGTACGTATTTTTGTGTTATCGAGGTCCGAACAAAATTCCTAGACCGGGAATAGTTCCTTTATGTCATTTATGACTTGCTTGAAAATTTTGGTGTCATTCCGATTAGTATAGGTCAGTACGGTGCATTGAAACCGAATTCAAGAACTTGAAAATTCTTAATTTTAATTCTAGGGGTTTTGAGGAGTGATTTTGAGTTTTAGCGTTGTTTTGGGTGTTCCGAAAGCTCGAGCGAGTCTGTAATATTATTTAGGACTTGTTGGTATAATTTTACGGGGGCTCGGGTGGGCCGAGGTGCCTCCCGAACACCAACCGGGGACAAAAACCAGCAGCTTCAGCTGCTGGTGCACCAGGTCTTGTGTGACCGCAGATGCAGTTATCCGGATTGCATGTGTGAGACCGCCCCTGCGGTCAGGGCCTTGCAGGTGCGAGCCATAAGGGAGAAGGCCCATATCATAGGTGCGGACCTTCCTCCGCAGGAGCGGGTCCGTTGGTGCGGAAACCCCTCCGCAGGTGCGATCTCCAGTCCCTTTGCCGAGTTCCGCAGGTGCGAGACCGCAGGTGCGGTCCTCGAGCCACATGTGCAAGGTCACTGAAGGCAGTGAGCTCATTTAATCCAGGACCTAACCATTTTTCACCATTTCTTCCACACCATAGGCGATTTTGAGAGTTTGTAAGAGGGCATTCGGCCTAGCTGCTAAGAGGTAAGTAATTTTCCATTTAAATGTTGGTTTATTACATCAATCTTATGAAGATTATCACCCAATTAGTATAAATCAAAGGGGATAGAGTGGAAACCTAAGGTTGATGAACTTTAGAGAAATTCACCACTTTTCCACCACGAAATCATGGAAAAACTATATATTAATGATCCTTAGACTATGGGTGAGTGTTTTCTTTGAAAATTTCCGGAATCCGAGCATGTGGGCCCGGGGGGTGTACCTTGGGATTTCTTCAAGAATGATGAATTAGCTAAGCTAGTAAGAGAATTTCACACATTTGAGTGTATATTAACGTATTTATATAACATTTGACTAGTTTCGAGTCCTCGGGTGTATAATCTTGAGTTTCGGGCGCGTTCTTGGTCCAAGAAGTAGGTTCGACACGAGGTGAGTCTTTTTTGTAACTTTGTAAGAAGGAATTGTCCCCATAGTTATAATTAATTATAAATGATTGAATTTTCCTTATTTGCGAGGGCTAAGCACGCACGAGGTGACGAGAGTCCGTGCATAGCTACTACTATGTTATGACCGGTAGTCTTTAGGACTCACAAGCATGCCTTACTTGTATCCCTGTATGTATTCCTAGATGATTAGTATCCTTGAACTAGTTTGAGAGAATAGAAGTTTACATTTAAATCTTGATGTTGCCTTGGTTCTTGTGTCCCAAGTATAAACTCTATATTTTCATGAACTCCTGATAAATTCTGTGTATGTATACGAGCACCCGTGTCGCATGTACGTTTCGTGAGCGGGGTAGCCTTATATTATGTCAACCGCGTCGCATGATCGATCGCGATCGGGCTAATAGATGAATCTATAGTTCAAGCCGTTTGACGAGGGGATGTTGGACTTTTATTATAGTTGTTATTTGGCACTTGCGGTAGGTGGTAGTTCATATACTTGATATCCCATGTCTACTTCATTTTCCATAATTGCTAATCCTTATTAAATCTGTTTAATTATATTATTGCTAATGACCCTAGTGAGTAAAACGTCAACCTCTCGTCACTACTTCTTCGAGTTTAGATGGGATACTCACTGGGTACATATTTGTTTATATGTACTGATGCTACGCTTATGTACTTAATTGTACAGGTTCTGAGGCTGGTGCATCTGGTTATCATACCAGAGTGCGATCGTGAGGGTACTTTCTGGATTTGACTACACGGTGAGCTGCTCTCCCCGGTGTTCCTCAGCAGCACTGTGGACTTTTCTATTATTGTTTTTTTGATATTTCTGTCTACCCTTTTAGATAGTTGTATATTTATTTTGTCTATTTTGTATATTCCACTAGTCGCCTGTGGACTTGTGACATAAGGTCTTGGCACACGTAGTTGGTTTTCTAATATTTTTGCTATACTACGTATGATGGCAAATAAACTTTTGAGTTCATTTAATCAAGTTGTGTTATGTGAAAACTTGCAGCATTAACCTGTTATCTTGAGTTCATGCATCCTTTGTGTTGATATGTTCATTATGTGATCAATTTGTAATGCAAATTCACTCTTCCAAAGCCAATGCCACTAAAGTTTCTCTATTAACCTTCCTAGTGTGATCATTGCTCGGGGTCCACTTTGAGGCCCTTGTGAACTCTGACACACTAGTGCCTAAGGTTGTTGGCCTTTCTTCTTGACTGCTCAATTCTTCCCTCTCTATACCTACTAAATAATCCAATTAGCTTGTGTAAATGATTGTTTTCCTAGATCCTTTGATCAATTATGGCTGTTAGGTATGATCCAAGTTCTCTTTGTGGTTTCTGGACTATGTGAAATCTGTGTGGAAACAAAATTGAAGGCTTGGATGGGTTGGGTACACTTTGGGCTTGTCTTAGGCCCATTATAGTTATTTGTAACACTTTGTAATTTTATTCAGTATTGGGCCTGTAATAATTATGTAATAACGATTGGGGTACTAGTAAATTAGGGAAATGGGTCTATTCTAATGTTTGTATGAAAGGGTAGAAATCCTGCCTGTAGGATCTGAGTGTTCAATTTGTTCAACATGCTCTATTTCTATGTGTTTGTTAGATAACATGCCTATAGGACATAAATAATCTCACATGCTCACATGTTCATTTCCCACACATTACTATCAGCCTATTATACTGCAATGCAATAATTATTTGTTCAAATTGCTTCATGTAAGATATCTTGCCTATAGGATTACATTGAGTAACAACTACATGCTCTTTACAATATTCACGTAGATATCATGCCTATAATAATATAATCAAATTAGCTATTACTACTGTTATTCCTATTATATTGCTCGCATAGAAAGCATGCATGTAGGAATGAGAAGATAATAACCAGTTTCAATTTCCAAAATTAGAAATCCTTCCTATAGGGTCCTGTTGCTCGCCTAAAAGGTATGCTGATAAAATCAAATGCTGGAAATTTTGAACTACCAATTGTCTCACTGCTTTACTGCACAAACAATTTAGAAAGCATGCCTATAGGAGTTTTAATATCTGCAATCTGCAAATTCATTGTTCTAAGAAAGCAACACTACCTGTACGTTTAAAATTTAGAATCAAGTAGAAGCCATGTATATAGGACTTAAGGACTTTATTTCGTATTAATTCTGGAATTTGTCACCTGCCTAATATGTAAAACCTGTCTGCGTGCATTTGTTGCCTACATGTGGAGGTTAACTTGAGCCATTTATTTCCCTTATGTGTACTCGTACATGATTTGAATGTCGCTTAGATTTATCATTTTGAGCAACCTAAGTTAAGTCTCGAACCACCCAAAATAGAGGTCGAAATGCCTCATGGGCTATAGGCATGGGACGGGTAGTGCACGCATAAGGCACGATTTAGAATCAACTAGTTAGGTAAAAACTTAAAGATAGTAATTGGTTAGCAGGAGATGATAGCCTGTTCCCGCTGAATAATATGAGTAACACCCCATCTCGAGGGAGTTAAAAAGTATTACTTATGTTGCACGGGGTGAGCCTTTAGGCTAAAAAACTTCGGACCCCCCCCCCTATTTTGTCTTTAAATCGAGTGTTTGTATTTGTTCAAAGTCATTTGATAATAACAGCCCAAACTTCTTATTGTCCCTCTGTTTATCAGAATAATTCATATAATTAGAGTTCGGTCGGGATCCAAGGACCTCGAATAATGCCTAACACCTTATCTTCAAGGTATTTTGAGCCCTTACCCGATCTTTGGTGACGCAAATTAGTAAACCCAATTCATATTCATATAGGTGCCCTAACGCTCCTTGAACCCGTTAGGTGGCGACTCTCCTCTTTTAACACCTCCTTAAAAGAGTTGTCACATGTCAAAACTCGATTTCGCGAGAGAAAGGGACGCGACAGCATTACGACTCTGCTGGGGATTGTTTTTAGGCTCTTACCATAGCGAACTTGGTCTATATGAATTAGTATTCTTTGATACACGTGTTTCTTTATCTCTTATTCTTTTGTTATATGAATATCCCGCTACCATTTTCCATTTTCAGTGCTGCATGCACACCCTTTCCCTATTCTCCCTGTATTTGAATTCCCATTAATATGCAAATCTCTGCTCAAATTGGTTATAACATGTGTTTTCCTTTATTTGTAGTCATTTTTGCCTACCCCAAGTCTTTTTTCTTAAGAATTGATACGTCATTTCTGTCCCCATCCTTACTCCCTGTTTACTTTATTACAGTTTCCACATTGCACGAACTAACTTCTTCTTGTTTTCCTTTTTTTATGACTTTATGTTTCATTTAATATTGCATTTATTGTTTTCATCATGAAAAATATTTGACAACATGTTGTTTTACCTTTGCATAAATCATGCTCCACATCATATTCCACTCGTGCGTAATTAATACCATAGCATCGCTTGATAAGTGTCTGTGCTCTTCCTAAACCACCCTTTAAATTTGGAAAGGCTTATTTGCGGTAAAACTGGTCGATCATCGGTGCAGTCGATGGTTCCGTGGCTTTCCCTCTCACTTTTTCCGCTTGAGGGTACTGGTCTAGATTCTTCTAGAAACCCCCACTCTAATATTAACTGTGCATGCATCATATCCCAACCTAGTATGGGTTAGAAAACTGTCCGTGTAATAACCCGCTAAGGAAAGCCTTGTCCAAAGGCCGCCGGGATTTCCATAATCCCAAGGGGCACAATCGCGATATGTGCATTATTTGGAAATAAACATGCCAATATGTTGATCATTAACGTGTAAATAGCCAAATCCGGAGGGGAAACGGTAACTTTATTTGTTTTGCATAAATGAGGCATGAAGTCCCCAGGTTCGGCATGGTTCAATGTATCCCACCTTTGCTGCTGGATTGGTGGAAAATCTCTCACCAAGTGACAAAAACCATGAAAAAAAAGTCCTCGGGAATTTTACCTTCTTTGATAGACATTCAGCAAAACAATGTATTAATTGAGGTCGTCACCATGTTTTGGGATGAGAAGAGAGTTGTATTACATTTTACAGACATAGAAATGACTCCCGTTTTAGAAGAAATAGGAAGCTTCACTAGGCTCCCATGGGATAGCCCTGGTTTGTTAGTGCCGTAAAACCGCACTTCTCCAGGTTTCTTCAAAATGATGGGTTTCAAGAAAAAGGATGGGTTATTCTGTCTGAACAAATCTTACATACCATTCGAGTTCCTTTGTGAGCATTACGGGCACATCAAGTCATATCGCATTTACCATAATGAGCTCGCCATCACTTCTCTAGGTTGGACACACCGTCGGGTTTTTGTATTCATTGTCTGTTTTTTAGGGATGTTTGTATTCCCAATACAGGGAGAAAGGATCCACACTCACCTAGCTATGGTCACTAAGACCTTAATGGAGGGTATTGAGAGGCAAACTTATACTATTGTCCCCATGATTTTTGCTAAGATGTAACTGTTGCAAAAAGTGGTATAGGCATTTCGAGGGTTGCAATTTATTGTTGCAAGTATGGCTGTTAGAACACCATCAGAGAGGAGAATACTGTCAAGAACTTCCACGACGACAATGGAATGACCACATAGGCAATCACTATCCGAAGAGAATAAGTTTTATCCCATACTAGTTTGCGCAACCGGGGAACGCTGTGAGCTGGGTACATTTCTTTAGCAATTTGACTGATGAAAAGGTACATTGGATGTCCGACTGGTTCCCTAGTAGTGAGTTCATCATCAGTTCGAGAGATGCTCCTCATATAGTGCTAATTGGATTTAGAGAAATCTATCCTTATGATCCTATAAGGGTTATGATGCAAGCTGGGAGAAAGCATGTTATACCACGAGTTTCCAAAATGGTTCAGTACAAAGCAGAATTCCAGGGGAACGTCATTCCACTCAAGTTCGAGGTACATCAAATGTGGAATCAAAAGATCATTTTGGAGAAAGATACCATCGAGCCAGATGGGTATCACGCTGGACATGTGTACTTCTATCCATCATGGTGGATAGATGACATAGAGGGAGATGTAAAGGTAGGTGTTAATTTTAGGAATAGGGCCATAGATGACGTTGTTGAAGCACAAGTCAAATACATGAGGTTGCTCAAAAGGGTTTACGAGTCTGAAACCAGGTATTTGGAACAACATAAAGGGGACATGGAAGCGATCAATGAGTGGAGGGGAGACGCTACTAAGTCAACAAAAAGGTTGGAGTATTTGGAGCAAGGGTTGATGGAGCTCGAGGGAAAGATAAGGAAGAGGATCTCGGGAAATCAGAATGCAGAGGGCAACGAATGAGGGCATCTACCAAGGGCATGTTTGCTTCTAGACATGCGTGACCTGGGGAATCTGATTGATGGAGTAAAGAAGGCCAAGCATGAAGAAGGTCCCTCTCGGACCAAATAGATTAGGAATATTGTTTTACCTGCTTTCTACATTAATTTTAAACTTTGGTTGTAATAAGGAAAATGTCATTACTATCTTTTTATAGTTATTGTCGGTTTAGTAGGTATTTGGTCCATTTATCATATTAATGAAATGACGCAGCTATTTTCATTGAGTTTTCTCCAAATCTATATGTCGCTAAGCCTACCTCAGACACAATGAGGTCCCCGATTAGGACACGAATTTATAATTCCTCATATGTGTTTAAATACCGCAAATATCCTTTTAATACTCATTACTGACTTGTTTACCTTTTTTTTCTTCTTTACTTTGTTTATTCCTATCCCCCAAGGTTGGTTCGTGCATACTGGCATCATCAGCATATCATACCAGATCTAGATGTCCTCCACCTCCTCCACCTCCAAGTGATCCTTAAAATAAGGGAAAAGCTAAAATTGACGATATGAGTGGTATCACGAAAGACAACGCTACACATGCAGAGAATGTCGAAACTTCGGATGGTCGGAGTACTCCGGCGCAGAATGACTTGGTTTTACGGTTAAAACAGAAGATATTGGAGTTACAAGGGGAACTTGAGCATGTCCAGATCTTGGAAAACCTTTCCCTTACCCTGAATGTTCCCGACATCAATCAACAAAATGCCCTAAACCCAGCATCTCCTCAGAACACACAAAACCAACACCCACAAAATCCTCCCACACCTCATCAATATGCCACGCCTCCCCAAAAATCCTAATCCCCAACCAATACCAACTCCTCCATAACATCACCATCATCCGTCCCAGTACCCACAAACCACCACCTACCACATTCCTCAAAATGCACCACAACCTACTCCTGGTCCCCAAAACTCAACCAAAGACCATCACTACACCCAAATTCCTAGAGTCCACCAAAGTAACCCTATATACGTGGAAACCTTACCTCACACTTCACAAAAAACCCTGTATATACCGGAGTCTGCCGATAAATACCTGGTCATCAAAAACATGGCGGAGGAACTTAAGAAGCCTACTAGTGGAGTCCAAGGTTTCGAGGGTGGTAAGGGCGTTAAAGGATTGAATTATGAGGATTTGTATATTCAGTTGGGCGTAGAACTACCAGAGGCTTACAAACCTCCTATGTTTGAAATGTTCGATGGGACAGGTGATCCGAAGGTACATTTTAGGACATATTGTGACAAGCACGTAGGAGTTGGTAAAGATGAAGTAATTCACATGAAGTTGTTCATAAAGAGCCTCACTGGATACGCTCTATCCTGGTACATCATTCAAAACCCAAAGAAATGGGTTAACTAGGTAAGCTTGGTGTCAGATTTTATGGATCGGTTCAGGTTCAACACATAAAATGCGTCAGACGTCTTCTATATTCATTATCTTAAAAAGAAGCTGACATAAACTTTCCGCGAGTATGCTACTCAGTGGAGATCAGAAGCTGTGAAAGAAAGAAGAAGAACAGATATATAAGTTCTTCATCCTAGCTTAGGATTCGCAGTACTATGAGAGATCGATGGTTATTGAGAACCATAAATTTTCTGACATCATAAAATTGGGAGAAAGAATAGAAGAGGGATTAAGAGCAGAATGGGAAAAAAAATTTAGGCACTCCAGGCTACAAACAATGACTTGCGGTCAGGCGGCATTCATAAAAGAACAAAGTAAGGGTAGTGATGGTGGCCCAGGTCTGAAGTCTCCTCTCACATACCAAACACCCCTACCCACATATCATCCTTCTCCTCCCAGATACTAACAATCCGCCGCCGCTTACCATACTTACAACACTCAGCCATCATACTACCACTTACCACTATCCCACCAAAACTACAAAAAACCCAGATCAAATTTTGACCGCAGACTGCCCAGATAATACACTCCTATTGCTAAACCCATCAACCAATTTTACGAGGGACTGAAGGTTGTCGGTTATGTCACTCCCATTCCCACTGTTGCGATGGAAAATTCCTCCTAGTGGATCAATCCAAACAAGACATGTGCTTACCATCGGGCATGAAGGGTCACACTATTGATGAATGTCGCACTCTGAAAGATAAAATCCATACTTTGATTGAAACTAAGGTTATACAAGCAAAAGAGGATACACCTAATGTCCGCAACAATCCTCTCCCGAATTACATGGGTGAGGGGGTAAATGTGATAGAAACCGATGAAGAATGGGATCCGGAAGAGTCAATTAGGATCATTCATGAAGGGGATAGTCCTAAAATACCTCCAATCACTCTCACACCTAATGTGGTACAGATACAGTCACTGATTGACGTTGAGGTAACCGCACTAAAATTTTGACGTTTAAGTAACAACGCCCTCAACCGCGCCAACTTTGTTCGAAGTAGAAGTGACCAAACGCTTCACCGTAACGGTAGAACCTACACCGTCCTTTAAGTCTAATGTTATACTCTGGGGCTATGCTGCAGAAGTGAGAAGGAAAGGAAAGGGGAAAATGGAAGAAAGTGGTGCAGAACAAGGTATGACCAAGATTGGTGGGGTTTATACGCCCGAGCATTTAGGAGGAACAAGTAAAGAAGCCGCCTCCAAGCCGCCTATCATTGAAACTGGCCCAGATGATCTTTGCAGAAAGGTGTAAGTAAGAGAACATTATGTTGTTGATCATATGAAAAAAAACCCCTGCTCTGGTATCCAATCTATCACTACTACAGAAGTCTGAAGCGCATAGGAATGTGTTGATGAAAGTGTTTAACTAATCTTATGTACCCAAAAACATTACCAACGGAGAGATGGTCAACATGGTGGGAAAGGTATTAGAAAGCCATAAGATCACTTTTCACGAAGATGAATTGCCGCCAGAAGGGTTGAGACACAACACGGCACTGCACATCACAGTGCAGTGCGAAAACAAATTTATTGCCAGGGTTTTGATAGATGGAGGTTAAAGTCTCAACATCTATCCATTGAGCACTTTAAAGAAATTGGGCAAAGGTTTTCATCAGATAAGAGCAGGAACTATGAACGTGAAAGCATTCCATAGGTCTCTAAGGGCCACAATTGGGGAGACCAACCTCTATTTGCAGATGGGCTCAACTTGATTTGACTTTGAATTTCAAGTGCTAGACATATCTGCCTCATACAATCTGATGTTGGGAAGACCTTGGATACACGCTGTTGTGCCTATAGCCTTTACTCTGCATAAGGCTGTGATGTTTTAATGGTACCATCAAGAAGTGATCATCCATGGAGACGAGAGTAATCCTATTTATACCAATCAGACTGTTCCGATTGTGGAGAATAGAAGGAAGTTGGGTGGAGAGAATTACCATATCATTGAGTGTGTCAACGCGATTGAGAAAGATAAATGGGGGAGTAGGAAAATAGATAGCATATTGGCATGGGCAGGACATGAACCTGGTAGGGGTCTCAGTAAGAATCTCAAGGGCATTACTAAACCAATATAGCTTAAGCGACACATCATGACCTTTGGACTTGTATATCAGTACACCTGGCACGAGTACGATGATTGGTCGCCGCCATGGCGTGATCCTTATCACCCTCTTGAGCAGCCAATACCACATTTCTGCCAATCCTTTCATCATGCCGACATGATGTGGGGATCTGAAGAAGTTGAAATTCTAGCTGGCTTGAGAAATCTGTTTTTGGAAGATGAAGACATGGATTGTAGTGCAATAGTTGAGGAGGATGAGGAGGAAGGCCTCATCATTCAGACAGTGGAAAAAGGATCTGTTCTCAGGAACAGGACCGCTACACCATCACGGGCCCGTCGAGTTACGTGGTAGCCTGGCTGCTAGTGTCATTTATTTTGAAAAAAATAATTTTATGGGCATTTTTCTAAGACATTTTCATCATTTTGTTATTTCGCTTTGAAACAATTTTTTGGATAGTTAAAATTGCTCTCGTTTGACATTTTTGTATTTATCAATAGTCTACTATTTTATTATTTATAATTATCCCGTATATTTTTCTCTCAGCAGAATTACTATTACTTATCTTGATGAACCAACAACTATGACATGTAATGAGACAACGCAACATAAGGACAGTGACTCAGAGGAAACAGAAGAAGAAGATATAATACATGAGGAAATTGTCTGAGAAGTGGAAAATTTTGAGAATAAGCCTAAGTCCAATCTGGATGAAACCGAGATAGTCAATTTGGGAGATTCTGAAACAGTCAAAGAAACATGCATAAGCATTCACCTGTCACCATCAAAGAAAGAAGAGTACATCTATTTCCTGAAAGAGTATGAAGATATTTTCGCATGGTCTTACGATGATATGAGTTGTTTGAGCACATCTATAGTGGCTCATAAACTACCTACCAACCCGATGTGTCCGCCTGTAAAGCAGAAGCTCAGAAAGTTCAAGTTGGACATAAGTCTGAAAATCAAAGAAGAGGTCACCAAGCAGATAAAAACTAAAGTTCTCAGAGTGATTGAATATCCAACCTAGTTGGCTAACGTCATGCCAGTTCCGAAGAAGGATGGGAAAGTCAGAGTATATGTCGACTATCGGGATTTAAATAGAGCAATTCCCAAAGATGATTTCCGGTTACCCAATATACACATACTGATCGTTAACTATGCGAAGCATGAATTCCATACTTTTGTGGATTGCTTCGCGGAATATCATCAGATCTGGATGGACGAGGAAGATGCCGAGAAGACAAACTTTATTACACCATGGGGAGTGTATTGCTATAAAATGATGTCGTTTGGTATAAACAATGCTGGGGGGCCTTATATGAGAGCCATGACAACCATTTTCCACGACATGATAGAATTATATGTGGACGACGTCATCATCAAATCCAACAAGTGTACAATCCCATAGAAAACTTGAGGAAGTGTTTTAATCGGCTTCGAAGGTATAATTTGAAACTGAACCCCACAAAGTGTGATTTTGGGGTCCCTACTGGAAAGTTGTTAAGATTCATCGTCAGTCGCCGAGGAATTGAGTAAGATCCTTCAAAGGTCAAGGCTATCTGGAATTTGCCACCCCCAAAGAACAAGAAAGATGTGATGAGCTTCTTGTGGCTTCTCAATTACATAAGCCGTTTCATAGCGCAGTCAATTGTGACATGTGAGCCGATTTTCAAAATTTTAAAGAAGGATGCCGCAACAAGCTGGAATGAAGAATGTCAGAAAGCTTTTAACAAAATCAAGGAATATTTTTCCAGACCACCGGCCCTGGTCCCGCCGGAACCTGGTAGACCTCTGCTACCCTATCTGTCCGTACTAGACGAGGCTTTCGGTTGTGTCTTGGGAGAACATGATGAGACGGGGAGAAAAGAGCAGGACATATACTATCTGAGTAAGAAATTCACACCCTATGTAGCACGATATTCTTTGTGGGAACGCACCTGGAAATGTGTATAGCTCAGATATTGAGGCACTACTTCTGTGCCTACACCACATGTCTCATACCAATGATGGATCCTCTGAAATACATTTTACAGAAATCCATGCCTACAGGGAAGCTAGCGAAATGACAGGTATTGTTGAGTGAATTTGACATCGTCTATGTAACTCAGAATGCGGTTAAGGGACAAGCATTAGCCGATCATATGACAGAAAATCCTATAGGAGGAGAATACGAACTACAAACTTATTTTCCCGATGAATAAGTATCATTTGTAGGGGAAGATATCGCCAAAACCTACGACGGTTGGAGAATGTTATTCGATGGGGTTGTATATTTCAAAGGAGTGGGCATCAGAGCTGTTTTGGTATCAGAGACAGGTTAACATTATCCGGTATCCACGAAACTCAGATTTCCATGCACCAACAATATGGAAGAATATGAGTCTTGCATCTTGGGGCTTAATTTAGCCATTGACATGAATATCCAGGAATTATAGGTAATTGGTGATTCAGGCCTTTTCATACATCAGGTTCTAGGAGATTGGGCTACAAAGAATACCAAAATACTACCGCATTTATATTATGTGCAAGAGTTGATGAAGAGGTTCACAAAGATAGAGTTCAAAAATGTTTTGAGAATCCAGAATGAGTTCGCAAAAGAATTGGCCACTTTGTCTTCCATGATACAACACCCGGACAAAAATTTCATCGACCCTATCCAGTAAGAATCCATAATCAGTCATCTTATTGCGCTCACGTTGAAGAAGAAACAGATGGGAATCCATGGTTCCATTGTATCAAGGAGTACTTGGCAAAATGAGAGTACCCGGAATATGTAAATCATACTCAGAAATGCACACTCCTAAGATTATCCAACCACTTCTTCCAAAGTGGAGGAATTTTGTACAAAAGGTCTCCCAACCTAGGGTTATTATGATGTGTTGACACTAAGGAAGCTTCTAAACTGCTCGAAGAGATACATACCGAAACATGCGGACCACACATGAACGGTTTCGTTTTGGCCAAGAAGATATTGATAGTAGGATATTTTTGGATGACTATGGAAATAGACTACATCAGGTATGTCCAGAAGTGTCATCAGTGCCAAATACATGCAGATATGATACGGGTGCCACCAAATGAACTCAATGCAACAAGTGCACCTTGACTTTTCCCACTTGGGGAATGGATGTTATCGGTCCGATCGAGCTCGCCTCTTCAAACGGGCATAGGTTCATTTAGTGGCCATAGAATACTTCACAAAATTGGTTGAGGTTGTACCTTACAAGGTTGTAACCAAGAAATTCGTCATAGATTTTGTTAGAGATCATATTATTTTCCAATTCGGGGTGCCAGAATCCATCGTCACTGACAACGCCGCCAACCTAAACAATGACTTAATGAAAAGTCAAGCATAAGAATTCCACAGCATACAGGCCTCAAATGAATGGAGTCGGTGGAGGCCGCAAACAAGAATATCAAGAAAATATTGAGAAAGATGGTAGACAACCACAAGCAATGGCACGAGAAATTACCATTTTCTTTATTGGGGTATCGTACCACAGTCCACACATTAACCAGAGAAGCTTCCTACTTGCTGGTGTACATTATTGAAGCTGTCATTCCCGCCGAAGTCGAAATTCCATCCTTAAGAATTATACAAGAGGTCATACTCAGTGATGTAGCATGTATAACAAGTCGCTATGAACAATTAACCCTTATTGACCGGAAAATAATGAATGCGGTATATCACGGTCAACTTTATCAGAACATAATGTCCATAGCTTTGAACAAAAAGGTTAGACCTAGACAGTTCACGCCGGGGCATCTGTGCTGAAGCGGATCTTCCCGCATCAAGATGAAGCCAAAATGAATGTTTCACCCAGTTGAAAAGGGCCCTACATGATTCACAGAGTTCTAACAGGAGGAGCACTCATACTTGCAGAAATGGACAGAGAAATTTGGCCAAAGCCTATCAATTCCGACGCAGACAAGAGATACTATGTTTAGATTGATTACATTTCTTCTTCTAATGTAACTGAACTACGCTCGACCTGATTCCTGTTTAAGAGGGGATACGTAGGCAGCCTGTGAGTTCGGTCACAAGTCAATTTAATTTTCATTTTTACCATGGTCAGACACTGGGTAATAACTTTGAGGAGGACCCTCAAAATTCTGGAGCAAGTATAGCCAATTCCATCATATGTAGGATGGTCAAAGAATCGCTTCTAAACTGGGGCAGAATTTTGAGGAGGGACCTCAAGATTCTAATACAAAGAAGTCACAATGTCTCTAAAAGTGTCACACTCAATGGTTCATTTAATTTTCTTGATATTGCATACTACTATGTTTTTAAATAACTACATTCATCAAGTGCACGCATATTTTTTCAAAAATTTTATTTTTATGAAATAGCCAAAGGCTACCCATGGCAACTAGAGCAGGATCTCGATACATGGCAAAAGCAAAGCAAAGCAAGAAGGCGAAGGCACGAACCAACCTTCCCCACAAAACTCACAATTTTTGATTGGATACATGAAGAAGAAATATTCGCAAATACGTACACACATGAAAATCATTGTATTCATAATGAAAAAGCTTCAAAATGCAAATACGGCTCCAGCTAAAAAATGTTTTTATATCACCCATTGTCTTTTTCCTGCATGAGACAAAGCATTGTCTCCTATTTTGCATGAGGCTAAGCCCTGCCTCCCCAATTGCATGAGACTAAGCATTGTCTTCTATCTTACACGAGGCTAAGCCCTAGATCCTCGACTGCATAAGGCTAAGCGTTGCCTTTCCCTGCATTAGACTAAGCATTGTCTCCTCAATTGCATGAGACAAAGCATTGTCTCCTATCTTGCATGAGGCTAAGACCTGCCTCCTCAACTGCATAAGGCTAAGTGTTGCCTTTCCCTGCATTAGACTAAGTATTGTGTCCTCAATTGCATGAGAGAAAGCATTGTCTCCTATCTTGAATGAGGCTAAGCCCTGCCTCCTCAACTGCATAAGGCTAAGTGTTGCTTTTCCCTGCATGAGACTAAGTAATGTCTCCCAGTTGCATGAGACTAAGCATTGTCTCCTATTTTGCATAAGGCTAAGCCCTGCCTTCTCAACTGCATAAGGCTAAGCTCTGCCTTTCCTTGCATAATACCAAATGCTATGCTAATTGAAATCTAGCACTATTTTTCTACTTTCCCGGGGCTAAGCTCTGCCCTCAATCTTCCACAAGACTAAGCTTTGTCTTGTTTCGCTTCGCATATGACCAAGCATCATGTCTTTGCATCTCATGGGCTGAAACATCGCCATTTTGTCCAAAGGCATCATAGTCCGAAGGCACCATCCTCATAGCTGGAAGACACCATTTCCTGGCCTGAGGATCTCCCAATATTGCACATCATTATTCAAAGGCGTCATAGTTCAGAGGCACCATTATCATGGCCCGAGATCATCATATCATGGCCTGCGAATCTCTTATCACGCTATTCATGTCCCAGGACATCATGGTCTAAGGACATCATCCTCGTCATCTAAAGACATTTTTCATGGTCCAAAGGGTATTTGCATCATGTTTAACTTCTTGCAGTAATCCCATATATACTAGCATGCATTGCGTTTATGTTTTTCAGGTAATCCAGGAGGTAACCATTTTTTTAACGGGAGCAATCTTTGCCCCGATTTCCATTCGATGCTCACATCCTGAAATTACTGCAAATGCAGCCAATCACCGTCAGTTACCCACTTCCACTTGATAACCGTTCAAATGCTCATCAATAACTGTTCTGAGATACATCCATTCACAATTCCATATAGACTCACCTGATATCGTCTGAGCCTATCTACTCCTATAACAACTCCATCGGCTTAGTTCACCACTGGATCCAGAACTACACATGGAATATTCCCATAAAACTAGGGATATGTAGGCAAATCCGAAACCAGAATTCGGCCCCTATTTTTAAACCATCTCATTCGGTCAAAATCGGTCATCATTTCCTTACCCGACAACTCTTTCATCATTCCCGGGTAAAGAGGGGCAGCTGTTGACACCCAATGTTTCCCTCATACTTTTTCAAAATGTGTATATACTTTCAAAATAACATATTTACATCATCATTTAGTTTACAAACCCATACAAGCAATTTTCATAATTTTTTAGAAGCTCTAAAGTAATTTCTTTTTACATGTTTTATTATATAAATCACCAATGATTATCCTTCAAATTATTTTTATGATGATTTAATCATCCAAACTTCTTATTTACACCAACATGTATGTTCTATAATATTTTACTTCATTTTTCATAATTACATTTACATTTTAGGCTAATTGCACATTTTTGTAATAATAGCCTATATTCATGTATAATTACATTATTTATGCCAAAATAACTTTTTATATTTTTTATAATGTTAAGTTGTTATTTTTAATCCTTTTAGTGCATAAATAATATATTTTTGTTATCTATTAATTACTTTTATAAATTATTTTTTATAAATATTGGGTATTTAAAAACTAGCCCCAATTTCTAAACAATTACGGAACAAATAAATTGCCCAAAAACCACAATACCTTAGCCCAATAACCCTTTAACCCAAAACCCGGTCGGTACCTGTTATACTTGACCCACCCTATTCATTTTTAAATCCTAGCTGTTGATCTCTCAAGACCAAA
The DNA here is from genome assembly GCA_005239525.1 of Nicotiana knightiana. Taxonomy (NCBI): domain Eukaryota; kingdom Viridiplantae; phylum Streptophyta; class Magnoliopsida; order Solanales; family Solanaceae; genus Nicotiana; species Nicotiana knightiana. The sequence continues at coordinate 55,031 of ML377403.1, read as the reverse complement.
GAACCCTGTTTATTCTCTCCCTTTTAATTACCCTCCCAGAAACCCTACCCCATTATTTCTCTAACCAACCACCCATACACTCTCTCAACCTCCCCTCCCCATTCTCTAAACAACCCTAACCCCCCCCCCCCCCCCCCCAAATATTCTCCTAATCCCATCAAATATGGGATTCGATGGTTATTTCTTGCCATATCCGAACCCCTTTGGGTACTAGTTGTTCTCTTATGGTATTCCCAAAGTGCCTGCCTAAACATAAAGCAGATCTCTTCCAAAATTGAAACAAATTGGTTCAAAACCCTGATTTTGAGTATTATTTTGTGTATATTCGTCCTATACTATCGTGAGTCCGATTATTTGCTTATATTCTGTTGATTCTAAATTTACCTAAAAACTAGGGTTTGCAGATCTCTTAAATTGATTGTCAGACCGATTTCTATAGTTATTTTCCTTGTTTTTTCCTGAAATCACTCTGTTTCTTTTGTTATTATTAGATTTTATCATAAAAACCCCTCCCCCATTGACTCTTAGACATACTTCAATCACTAAATTTTTACTGAAAAACTAAAGCTTTCACTCTGTGTTCGTTTACTCTTTTGTTGTGCTTTGGCTCTTGGCCGGCTGAAAGCCAAGGTGACCGGATTTCCTATTTTCCGACGTTCCTTGGGTGTAAGCACTACCCTGGGTTCTTTGAAACCCTAGGGAACTTGACATATCTGGGATTCTGGTCATATTGTTGTTCTTTTCTTGTTTGTTAAGCACTAACTTGTTAGTTCTCAACCTTTGCAATGTTTATTCCATTATGTCCTAATTAGCGTATCTATGTTTTCATGATTGCATGACTTGATATAATCCATTGACTCTCTTCATGTGTGATTCTACCTATAGCATGAACTTCTCTAGCATTGTCTCACGCCTAAACTGTTAGTTCTAAAAAATATCTTTGTTTCTAGCTTAGGCAATTTAGACATTTCGAAGCAGGTTTAGCTTAATGTATTGACAATTTGAGTGTTTGCATTAGTTGTGTGGCCTAATCATGTTTCCTGCCTGATTCTAAATTTCTATAGTGATTAATTTATGTTATTAGCATGACCTAATCTGTTAAGACCTTCACTCTAGTTGTAATTTGCTCCTATGACTATGTTTGTCACTTAGTATGTTCTTACCCTTCCAATTCTATACCCATAGCAGCTAATTATCTTAGATTAATCTTTTCTGACTTGTTTTCCCTTATAATATTTGATTCTATCTGCCTTGCTTGTATAGGTTGTACTGCTTAATCCATGTGCTTATCATAATGTGGTCTTTTAGGTTTGAACTTGTAGCTTACATTTATCATTTAGTGCAACCTGAGTTAAGTCTAGAACCACCCAAAATATAGGTCCAAATGCCTCATGGGCCATAGGCATGGGACGGGTAGTGCACGCATAAGGCACAATTTTGAATAAACTAGTGCGCTTTAGGTAAAAACTTAAAGATAGTAATCGGGTAGCAGGAGGTAGTATGTGCCCGCTCAATAATATGAGTAACACCCCATCTCGAGGGAGTTACAAAGTATTATTTATGTTGCACGGGGTGATCCTTTAGGGTAAGAAACATAGGGCCCCCCCCCCCCATTTTGTCTTTAAATCGAGTGTTTGTATTTGTTCAAAGTATTTTGATAATAACTGCCCAAACTTCTCATTATCCCTCTATTTATATGACTAATTCATATAATTCGAGTTCGGTCGGGACCCACTGTCACGACCCAAATTTCCGCTCAATTGGGTATCGTGATGGAACATAGTATTAAGAACTAGGTAAGCCTAACATTCATGGAATAGCAACATTAATAAATAAAATATAATATTTTATGACAAAAGGATTCTTTATACAAGAGCATATTCCCAAAAATCGGTAGTACAAGTCATAAGCTCTAAAGAGTTTACTACAACTTCTAAATACAACTGTTTGGAAGTAAGTGAAAACAGTGTAAATACATAATAGGAAGGTTACTCTGAAGCCTGCTAACGCAGCACCTGGTTACCTAGAGTCTCCTCAGCAAGAGTCTGCATAGCTACTAACGATCATTACTTGGATCTGCACAAAAAAATGTGCAGAAGTGTAGAATGAGCACACCACAGCGGTGCCCAGTAAGTATGAAGACTAACCTTAGTGAAGTAGTGACGAGGACTAGTCAAGACATCCACTCGTCTAATAAACTGAACAGGCATAAATATAGGAATGACAAGACATGGCATTTATCTAATGACTACACAATATAGTTAACAACATAACGACTATAATGCGGAAGGAAATACATCAAAATAACGATGGAACATCATAATAATACACAGGAGGATGGACGGGAGCACAATCCAAGTCCGAAAATCACAACACAATAAGGGCAAGTAGGAACTCAGCACTGCATTAGTCTCCACATCAGGCCTTAGCCACAAAATCCCTATAAAATGGTCAAAATTCTTCGAGTGTGAACTTTCACCCGCAAGTTTTTATATTGAAAGCTTTAAGGTAATGTCCTTTTTAAGGGAAATTCTTTTGAAATATATTTTTCCCAAGAGATGTCTCTCAGACATAGTTTTCTTCAAGATAAAAGCTTTTCGAATATACTTTTCCAAAGAAAATGTCCTTCAGGCATAGTTTTCTTCAACATAAACATTTTTGAAATATACTTTTCCAAAGGAGTGTCCTTCAAACATAGGTTTATTCATGATAAATGCTTTTCAAATATACTTTCCAAATAGTTGTCTTTCAACATAATTCCTTTGATAAAAATCTGCCGGTATCCCGTCTCCTAATTCCGAATTTATCACACAATACAGAGGATCTCCTGAAATACGTGTGTAGTCCCAAAACAATATGCAGTGCTAGGGGATCTCCCGGAATACATCCGTAGTTCCAAAGTAAATATTCAGTACAGGGGGGGGGGAGGGGGGGGAATCTCCCAGAATACGTCTGTAGTCCCCAATTTAAATATGTAGTACATGGGGATCTCCAGGAATACGTCCGTAGTCCCAAAGTAAATATGCAGTACAAGAGGGATCTCCCAGAATACGTCCGTAGTCCCCAATTTAGATATGCAGTACAGGGGGGTCTCCCGGAATACGTCCGTAGTCCCAAAGTAAATATGCAGTACATGGGGGATCTCCCAGAATATGTCTGTAGTCCCTAATTAAATATGCAGTGCAACAAACAAAGATAACAATTATAGCACGGCAGTAAAGTCGTACATCACCACATCAAATACAAAGGAACCATGACAATGACACAGGGTACGACGAATAAATCAATACAAGAACTTCAATTCAAAAAGAAATAATAGAACATCGTTCACAAGGAATAATCACGGTAAAGAATACTTAATGTAAAAAGAATGGCTTGACCAGGGAAATACAAGACAAAGAAACAAATCAACAAAATTCCAGCCAAAAATAAGAAGCCAACACAAGTCAAATAATTCCAAGTAAGGACAAGTCGACTAAGATATATGTTATCTAAACCCTTTATGAGGTTGAGTAATTATGAGAGATTTTCAATAAATCAATTAACTATAGGCAGTTTATGAAAATATAGCATGACGATAAAAGAGGTAAAACCTTTGGTTAAGTCAACACAGGGTCAAGTAGGCGGTAAGGGTGAAACCTAAAGCAATTAGCTCTAATCAAAGCATGTAGGGGTGTAACTAGCAATTTAGAACTCAAGTATATCAGGAAAAACTACATACAAGGTGAATATAAGGACCTAAGAACCCTAAAGGTCAACCTTCTACAATAAGTCCGAGCACACACTCGTCACCTCGCATACACGGACTACAATCAACATAGAAGACTCAAATCCTAAGGGGTAATTTTCCCACACAATGTTAGGCAAGATACTTACCTCGAAACTCTCAACTCAATCTGAAACCACGCTCTTGCCACGAGTATCCAACTCCAAATGGTCCAAATCTAATCAAATAAATTGCATAACTACTTTAGCTAATGATTCGAAGCTAAGGCAAGCAAATTAAAAAAAATGCCCAAAAAGCCTCCACGGGCCCAGATCTCGGAATCGGGTAAAAATTACAAATTACAAACACCCATTCACTCACGATTCTAAAATCCTTTCAAATCCGATACCAAAATCTCGATCAAAAACCCCAAAATTCGGGCTATGAATTTTTCTCAAATCTTCCCTGATTTTCCACTCTAAATCACTAATTTAATGTTGAAACTAAAGACATTATAATGGGAATTAACACAAAACTAAGTAAGAATCACTTACCCCAAACAATCACGCAAGAATCTCTCCAAAAATAGCCTTCTACCGAGCTCCCAATTAAATTTAGTGATATGAACTTAAAACCCTCGTTTTTTAACTTTAAATTCTGCCAAGGTGTTCCTTCTTCGTGTTCGCGGGCCACCCATCGCGTTCGCGATGAACAAAAACTCTTAAAGGTCGTTTCCAAACTCTTCTCAGACAAACTGTAGTATAATGGTCATAACATTTTGTACGAAACTCGAAATGACAAATGGTTTAATGTTTAGAAAACTAGAAAGCAAGATCTGCAACTTTCATGTTCGTTCATCTTTCAATTACTTCTAAATTTCTAGATATAAGCTTCCAAAGTCAGCACTGTGCAACACAAATTTCTTCTTTATCTTCCCGGACAGCCTGTAGTGTACCAGCCTTAACTTATTTTACACAAATCCAAATGCTACAGGGTTTACCTTTATTAAAACTACACACAAAGAACTACAAATTTTTTTTTGGATCATCTACAGGTTCCTTATAGATTGTGAGATATGAGTCTCCAAAGTCAGACCTGCGTAACAGAGATTTTCTTCTTAGCGAACGCGAGGATCCTTTCGCGAACGCGAAGAACAAAGTACGTGAAGCCAAATCCTTCTTCGTGAATGTCACGACCCAAAATCCCAACTGGCCGTGATGGCGCCTATCGTGGGACTAGGCTAGCCAATATATCACATGATCACAATTTCTTTTAAGAATATCCCATTTCCGAAATCTGAGCATTTCATAAATAGACAGAACTACTGAATAAAGAAGGTCATCATCGAACAATCTAAGATCCCCAAAACTTGGAGCCAACGTGTCATGAGGAACTAGTGAAATAATACAAAACAAACCATTATAATACAATCTCCAAATCAAAGCTAAATACACATGAAGGGAAAATAGAGATGTTGCGGACGCTGGACAGCTACCTATATATCCCGCAATCCGGCTCCGCTGCGGAAGATAAAGGCTAATGCTCGAGGTCTGCTCCTGAATCTGCACACAGAGGTGCAGGGAGTAATGTAGGTACACCAACTCAGTACTAATGAAAATAAACCAGGTCTGAGCAGCAAGAACCATATAAAATAAATGTCATAAAATCAAAGGAGGCACAACCATACTTTCAAATAGTATAACATAGATGTATGAAATCGTCTTGCCTTAAAAATAAACTTCCGAAAACCCTTTAACAATATATATATTTCTCAACAACTTCAACCGAAAGGTCTAGCATAAAAATGAAATGAATCATATAGAGGCCCCTCGGGCAAAACATATTACATAAGCTCTGAATGAAAGTAGCAGAATCATTAGTTTTCCCTTGGGAAAAACATGTATCATAATCAGCCCCTCGGGCATGCCTCACAGTCACTCATGATCAGTCACTCAGCACCTCACAGTCACTCATAATCAATCACTCAGCACCTCACAGTCACTCATACGTCCCAATCACTCGTCACTAGGAACTCGGCACTCGCACTCAGTATGTACCTGCGCTCATTGGGGGTGTTTACAGACTTCGTCTTCGGAGGGGCTCCTTCAGCCTAAGCGCTAAATAAACAGCCAAATCATGGCATCAATCGCTCTTAGGCCCTTGGCTTGTCTTATATCATAAATATCCTCACAACATTGGCCCTCAGTCGCACTTAGTCAGACACTCTCAACATGCCACTCGGGACATAAGTAAAACGGGGTTCTCGACCCGAAAATAGTATTTCATTTCAAGAAAAAGTAATATCATCAAATAGGAGTGTCAACAATTTTACAAGAAGACTGAGAGTAAAATCGTAGTTTCAAGTAGTGAGAATATCAGTAAAGTAGCCCCCAAGGGGTTAAAACAGATCGGCACTAGGCCCCAAACATGGATCATAGCCCAGATATTACACGATTCTTTAAGAACATAATTAACATAAGGGTTTGAGTAGATATGCAACCAATTAGTTGCCGCGGAGAGGAACTAGTCCAATACAAAAGTCAGTACGGGCCACACACTCGTCATCCGACATGTGCGCCATTCTAAAAATAGAAGAAATACGAAGTCCGTGGTTTCATACCCTCGGGATAAGATTTATAGCCATTATTTACCTCTACCGGGCCGCGACACTAGTCCGCAATGCACTTGCCCCTCAAATTGGCTCCCAATTGTACCGAATCTAGCCAAAATCAGTTCAACATGATTAAAATATACTCAAGGAGCACAACCCAATCGAAAATCATCAAATTAAGCAAAAATCTCAAAATTCGGCCAAACCTGAGACCTGGGCCTACATCTAGGAATTCAATAATTTTTACATCATTAGAATCCTCATCCTCCCACGATTCTATACATACCAAGAACACTAAAATCGAACCACAATTGCCCACCAAAAATCCTCAAAAGAAAAATCCAAATTCCCATGCACCTTTCTTCCCCAATTTTGGCTTTAATTCAAGCAATTTATGGTTTAATTACTTAGAAAGCGACATATAAATGAGTTATGAAGTTCAAAGCCTTACCTCCAAGTGATTCCCTTCAATTTCCTCTTCAAACCCTCTCAAAAGTGCTCCCAACTCGTTCAACAATGGTGGAAAAAGAACTATTCTCGCACAACTGACCTTTTAAAACATTTTGCCCAACCTAACCACGCGATCGCATAGAAAAAAATGCCTGACTTTACTCTACGCGATCACAAACATCCTCCTGCGATCGCGTAGAAGGAAACCAGAACCTCACGCCAGCTAAAAAAATCGGCCCAATTTTCAAGCCAAGAGTTTGTCCGTTAACCACCTGAAACACACCCGAGACCCTCGGGACCTCAGCCAAACATACCAACATATCCCATAAAATCATTCAAACTTAGTCGAGTCTTTGAAACACCAAAACAACGCCAAAACACAAAAATCACATCAAATTCTAGCCAATGAACTTTGAAACTTCCAAATTTCGCCAACTACGCCGAAACAAACCGAAACACCTCCGATTGACCTGAAATATTGCAGACACATCCAAAGTTACATTATGAACCTTCTCCAACTTCCAAAATTCCATTCCGACCCCGATATCCTATTTTCCACTGCCGATCGAAAATCGCCAAAAACTAACTTTCGCCAATTCAATCCTAATTCTACACCGGACATCAACACTTCATTTCGAACACACTACTAAGTCCCAAATCACCAAACAAAGTTATCCGAGCCATAAATCCGCATTTCGAAGTCGTTCGCCAATAAGTCAACACTCGATTGACATTCTCAACTATTAGGCTACTTTAAGAGACTAAATGACTAAATTCTCACCATAATCACTCCGGACCCAAACCAACTAAACCAACACGACAAAAACAGGCTAGCAATATATAACAAATGCAGAAATGGTGGAAATGGGGTAAATATCATGGAACGACTGGTCGGGTCATTACATCCCCCCTCTTAAACAAACGTTCGTCCTCGAACGGGACTAGAAACATACTTGGAGCCTCGAATAAGTGAGGATATCTGTCCCGCATCTCCCGCTCGGTCTCCCAGTTGGCATCCTCCACCGGCTGCCCTCTCCACTGAACCTTCACTGAAGCTATATCCTTAGACCTCAGCTTCATGACCTGACGACCCAAAATAGCCACTGGCTCTACCTCATATGACATATCACCCTCGAGCTAAACCATGCTGAAGTCCAAAACATGGAAAGGGTCACCAACATACTTCCGGAGCATCGAAACATGGAATACTGGATGAATACTTGACAAACTGGGAGGCATAGCAAGCCTATAAGCCACCTCCCCAACCCTCTGAGGTACCTCAAATAACCAAATGAACCTGGGACTCAGCTTCCCTCTCTTACCGAATCTCATAACACCCTTCATGGGTGACACCTTCATCAACACCTTATCCCTAACAATGAAAGACACATCTCGGACTTTCCGGTCCGTATAACTCTTCTGCCTAGACTGCACCGTGCGGAGCCGCTCTTGAATCAAATTTGTCTTACTCAAAGCATCCTGAACCAAGTCTGTGCCCAATAGCCTAGCCTCGCCCGGCTCAAACCAACCAACCAGAGATTTACACCTCCTACAATAAAAAGCCTCATACTGAGCCATCTAAATGCTCGACTAATAGCTGTTATTATATGCAAACACCACTAGTGGAAAAATGGATCCCACGAGCCAAAGTTAATCACACAAGCACGCAACATATCCTCAAAAATCTGAATGGTACGCTCCGACTGCCCTTCGGTCTAAGGATGAAACGATGTCCTCGGCTTAACTTGAGTACCCAACTCTCTTTGTATGGCTCCCCAAAACTGAGATGTGAACGGAGTGCCTCTGTCGGAAATGATAGAAATCGGAACCCCATGCAAACGGACAATCTCCCTGATATAAATCTCAGCTAACCACTCCATGAATATGTAGTACCAACAGGAATGAAGTGTGCGAACTTGATCGTCCGATCCACAATAACCCATATAGCATCAAACCTCCTCGAAGTCTGTGGGAGTCCAACTACGAAGTCCATGGTAATCTGCTCCTACTTCCACTCTGGAATATTAAACCACTGAAGCAATCCACCAGGTCTCTGGTGCTCATACTTGACCTGCTGACAATTGAGACACAGACCCACAAACTCCACAACATCCTTCTTCATCCTCCTCCACCAATAATGCTACCTCAAATCCTGATACATCTTTGCGGCACCCGGATGGATGGAATACCTCAAACTATGAGCCTCTGCTATAATCAAATCTCGAAGCCCACCTACATTGGGCACGCAAATCCGCCCCTGCAACCTCATGATCCCATCATCACCAATAACCACATCTCTGGCATCACCGCGACACACCCGGTCCTGAAGAACAAGTAAATGTGGATCATCATACTGGCGTGCTCTAATCTGATCGTAAAGAGAAGACCTGGAGGCTACACAAACAAAAACCCGCGGGGGCTCTGATAGATCCAATCTCACCAAATGACCTGCTAAGGCCTAAACATCTAGAGCTAATGGCCACTCTGCTACTCGAAGGTAAGCTAAACTCCCCAAACTCTCTGCTCTGCGACTCAAGGCATTGGCCACTACATTGACCTTCCCCGGGTGATATAAGATAGTCAGGTCATAATCTTTGAGGAGCTCTAACCATCTCCTCTGACGCAAATTCAAGTCAATCTGCCTCAGCAGATACTGCAAATTGCGATGATTAGTGAAAATCTCACACTGCACTCCATATAGATAATGCTGCCAAATCTTCAAGGCATGAACAATGGAAGCTAACTCAAGATCGTGCACTGGATAATTCTTCTCGTGCACCTTCAACTGTCTGGATGCGTAGCCAATCACCCTACCATCCTGCATCAATACCGCTCCCAACACAACTCTAGAAGCATCACAATAAACTGTGTAAGAACCCGAACCAGCAGGCAAAACTAGTACTGGAGCTGTAGTCAATGCTGACTTGAGCTTCTGAAAGCTCTCCTCACACTCATCAGACCATCTGAATAGAGCACCCTTATGGGTCAATCTGGTCAAAGGCGAAGCAATCGAAGAGAATCCCTCCACAAAGAGACGGTAATATCCCGCCAAACCAAGGAAACTTCTAATCTCTGTAGCTGAGGACGGTCTGGGCCAACTCTTCACTGCCTCTATCTTCTTTGGATGAACCTGAATCCCCTCACTAGACACCACGTTCCCCAAGAAAGCTACCGATCCCAGCCAAAACTCACACTTGGAGAATTTCGCATAAAGCTTCTCCTCCCTCAATCTCTGTAACACAACTCTTAAATACTGAGCATGCTCTTCCTGGCTACGAGAATAAACCAGGATGTCATCAATGAACACAATGATGAAGGAATCAAGATAAGGCTGAAACACATTGTTCATCAATTGCATGAATGCAGCTGGGGCATTGGTCAGCCCAAACGACATAACCAAGAACTCATAATGACCATACATGGTCCTGAAAGCAGTCTTCGGAACATCAGAATCCCGAATCCTCAACTGATGGTACCCAGATCTTAAATCAATCTTGGAAAACACACTGGCTCCCTGAAGCTGGTAAAAAAATCATCAATACGGGGCAAGGGATACAGGTTCTTCACCGTAACCCTATTCAACTGCCGATAGTCAATACACATACGCATGGACCCATCCTTCTTGTTAAGGAACAACACTGGTGCACCCCAGGGTGACACGCTAGGCCGAATGAACCCCTTATCTAAGAGCTCATGAAGCTACTCCTTCAATTCCTTTAGCTATGCTGGCGCCATACGATATGGTGGAACATAAATAGGCTGAGTGCCTGGCACCAGGTCAATCCCAAAATCAATATCCCTGTCAAGTGGCATGCCTAGCAGGTCTGCAAGAAAACACATCCGAAAAATCACGGACCACAGGAACTGAATCAATAGCGGAAGTCTCACCACCGACATCCCTCAGAAAGGCCAAATAAAATAAACACCCCTTTTTAACCATGCGCTGAGCCTTCAGGTAAGAAATCACCCTGCTAGGCATATAATCGGAATAACCTCTCTACTCCACCCTCGGACACCCTAGCATAGCCAAGGTCACGGTCTTAGCGTGACAATCAAGAACAGCATGGAACTGAGATAAAGAATCCATGCCTAAAATCACGTGAAAATTGACCATGCTGAGTAACAGTAGGTCCATTCGGTTCTCCAGACCCCTAATAGATATAGTGAACGACCGATACACACGGTCCACAATAACGGTATCGCCCACCAAAGTCGATACATGAACAGAGGTGACTAGAAAATCACGGGGCACATCCAGAAAACCAGAAAGATATGAAGACACATAGGAATATGTGGAACCAAGGTCAAATAAAGCCAAGGAATCATGGAAACAGACTGAAACAACACCTGCAATCACGGCATCCGAGGCCATAGCATCCAGCCTGGATGGAAATGCATACATACGAGCCTGACCTCGCCCTGCTCGACCTCCCCCTCTAGTGCGGCCTCTGGCTGATTGACCACCACTCCTGGCTGTCTGGGCGGGTGGTGAAGTGACTGGAGCTGAATTCGAGGGCTGCCCCTCTGTTGAGAAGATCCATCGAAATGGCGGTGAAACTGCCTCCACACGTGCCCGAACTCTCCACACTCAAAGAAACTCCCTGGAGCTAGAGGTGGGGATTGATAGAAACCCCTAGCACCTGAACGGCCACTAGAAGAACCACGGGGACCCTGTACCAAAGATGCACCACTATAAACTGGGCGGCCTGACTGAGGAGGCCTGACTGGACGTCCCCTACCCTGCTGAAACTGTCCCTTGAAGGGAGCACCACTGGAACTACCCGAACCACGAGGATTCTTGGCCTCCCTCTCCTCTCGCTTCCAGCAGCGAACAGACTCAATATCTCGAGCTATGTCAACAAAATGCTCGAAAGCAATCAGTACCCTCTCCCGAGTCATAAGTAACCAAAGCTGCTAAGAAAGACCATCCACAAACTTCCTCACCCTCTCCCTATCAGTAGGGACAATCTCAGAAGCATACCTAGCCAACTCGAAGAACCTCATCTCGTACTGAGTAACAGATAATTCTCCCCGGCGTAGGTGCTCAAAGCGCTGCTCCTCTCTATGGGACTGAGGAACATACTTCTCCAAGAAGATAGTGGAGAACTGCCGCCAGGTAAGAGGTGCTTAACCAACCGGTCTACGCCTCTCGAGCGACTCCCACCATGTAAAGGCAGCACCCGCAAACTGAAATGTAGCAAATGAGACCCCAATGGTCTCCAAAATACCCGTGGTGCGTAGTATCCTTTGGCATCCATCTAGGAATCCCTAGGCATCCTCGCCCTCTGTACCGTTGAAAGTCGGAGGCTGAAGTCTATTGAATCTCTCCAACATATGCCGCTCGTCCTCAGGCATAGTAGGGACCACAAAATCCTGAACCAGAGTAGCTGGCTGAGCTGGGGCTAGTTCCAGTGCCTGAATACCCTGTGCAGCCTACTCAGGTGCCCGGGCAACTGGAGTCTGATTGCCTCCCTTGGCCTGAGCTGTAGTGGCAGAAGACGACATGGCGACTGCCTGTGCCAAACTGGTGCATACTGTCAATATCTGAGACAGGGCCTACTGAAGATCCGGAATAACCATAGGCATTGTTGGTGCATGAGCCTGTCCCGCTAGGACACCATCAGCGGAACCCTGACCATGATCGATAGGGGGATCCTGAGGTACTGTCGCGGCTGCTGTGCGGGCTGGCCCCCTACCTCTACCACGGTCTCGACCGCGGCCTCTACCTTTCGCTGGTCTAGCCGGTGACTGGTCACTCTGATCGGTGCAGCGTGTCCACCATCTCTGAGAGAATGAAGCAACATAAGTTCAGATTTCAAGAATCAATAGATCAACACGAAAGATCTCAAGAAGATAGAATGTCTCCTAAGAGTTCGGCAGCCTCTCAAAGATAAGTACAGACGTCTCCGTACCAATCCGCAAGACTCAACTAAACCGTCTCATGACCATTGAGTCCTATGTAACCTAGGGTTCTGATACCAAACTGTCACGACCCAAAATCCCAACCGGCCATGATGGAACCTATCGTGGGACTAGGCTAGCCAATATATCACATGATCAAAATATCTTTTAAAAACATCCCATTTCCGAAATCTGAACATTTCATAAATATACAGAACTACTGAATAAAGAAGGTCATCATAGAACAATACTGAGATCCCCAAAACCCGAAGCCAACGTGTCATGAGCATCTAGTGAAATAATCCACAATAAACAATTATAATATAAATCTCTGAATCAAAACTAAATACACAGGAAGGGAAAACAGAGATGATGCGGACGCCGGACAACTACAACTATATCCCGCAATCCGGCTCCGCTACAGACGATAAAGGCTAATGCTCGAGGTATATTCCTGAATCTTCACACAGGGGTGCAGGGAGTAATGTGAGTACACCAAATCAGTGGTAATGAAAATAAATCAGGTCTGAGTAGCAAGAACCATATAAACTCAATGTCATAAAATCACAGGAGGCACAACCTAACTTTCAAATAGTATAACATAGATGTATGAAATCGTCATGCCTTAAAAATAAACATCTGAAAACCCTTTAGCAATATATATATTTTTCAACAACTTCAACCGAAAGGTCTAGCATAAAAATGAAATGAATCATATAGAGGCCTGATCACGCTCAACTATGTCTTGTAGAAGACTAAGCGGGCGTTGCAAATATAATCCTGGGGTATTATGCCTAGAGTCGATCCCACAGGGAATTGACGTATCAAGCAAGCTGTTAAAATACTACTCAGCTGTCACCTGATATTATTTAAATTACTAATACTAAAGATTAAAACTAATGTTTAACTACGCTAATGTATAAACAATTGTAATAAAAATCTAAGGTTATGGTTTCCCCCGCTGGTGAACTTACTTCTCGAATACTTCGTATAGCTTAATTAGTTATCTCTATCAATCATGAACACTCTATCTACCATAAATCTCTCTCAAGTAATTATGATAATTTACTAGACGCACTCTCTCAAGTTACGCTAGCTAGATTGCATTACAGTTCACTTTAGATTGCACCCGAGGTATCGTTATCTCTAATCCAACCTCTAAACCCTCGGTTATGACTTTCGTCTATACTCTGGGAGTGGTGTTGTTCAAACAATTACCTAAATATGCACTCTCTCTCAAGTAGATACATAATAAATAGGCACAGCTAATTGAGGGCCCTTCAATCAACTACAACAAGAACGTAGTTGAACAAATAGAGTTTAATCAACCAATCAAAGCTATATTAATATCACAATAAGTTTATTCCCCAACGGGTTCCACAAGAAATTAGCTAAACAAATTCATAAGAATAAAATCTAAAACAACTTGCATAATTAAACTACAAAGTAATGAAGAAAATATGTACAAAATGATATTTTGCCGTCCGTATCCACTCTAATCTCGAATCTCCTTGATCTCCTGAATCTCCCTCTGTAGTTGTGTTTTAGGAGTCTATTTATAGGTTTAGGGTGAACCCTAACCGTGTAGGAGAATTCTATTTCAATTGGAAAACACTTAAACCCGTCAAAACTCGGATTTGGCCGAACTGGGCAGCCCCTGGCGTTTTGACCCAAACGCCTGGCTAACGCCAGGCTAGGGCTGGCGTTTCAGCCCAAACGCCTGGCTAACGCCAGGTAGGGTCAGGTTGTTTGGCTCTGTCGCCCGGCTATCGCCCGAGTGTCTCTTTTCGCGTATTTTTCGACGTATTTGCATCCTTTTAGCTCCATTTCCATCTCCACTTCACCTACACATGAAATAAACTCCATTAAGCACATAACAAGTGTAATTTTATCATTAATGCGCATAAAATATAAGGTATATCACATGTTAAACTATCCAATTTAGTCTCGCATCAAGGCCCCTCGGGCAAAACATATTACATATGCTCAGAATGAAAGTAGAGGAATCATCAATAGCCCCTTGGGCAAAACATATATCATAATCAGCCCCTCAGGTATGCCTCACAGTCACTCATGATCATGCTCAGTCACTCAGCACCTTACATTCACTCATAATCAATCACTCAGCACCTCACAGTCACTCATACCTCCCAATCACTCGTCACTCGGCACTCGGCACTCGCACTCAGTATGTACCTGCGCTCAATGGGGGTGTTTACAGACTTCGTCTTCGGAGGGGCTCCTTCAGCCCAAGCGCTAAATAAACAGCCAAATCATGGCATCAATCACTCTTAGGATCTCGGCATGTCTCATATCATAAATATCCTCACAATATTGGCCCTCGGCTGCACTCAGTTAGATACTCTCAACATGCCACTTGGGCCATAAGTAAAACGGGGTTCTCGACCCAAAAATACTTTTTCATATCAAGAAAAGGTAATATCATCAAATAGGAGTGTCAATAATTTCACAAGAAGAGTGAGTGTAAAATCAGAGTTTCAAGTAGTGAGAATATCAGTAAAGTAGCCCCCGGGAGGTTAAAACAGATCGGCACTAGGCCCCAAACGTGGCATAGCCCAGATATTACACAATTCTTTTAGAACATAATTAACATAAGGTTTTGAGTAAATATGAAACTCATTAGTTTCCGCGGAGAGGAATTAGTCCAATCCAAAAGTCAGTACGCGCCACACACTCGCTATCCGACATGTGCGCCATTCTAGAAATAGCATAAATACGAAGTCCAGGTTTTCATACCCTCAGGACAAGATTTATAGCCACTACTTACCTCTACCGGGTCGCGACACTAGTCCGCAATGCACTTGCCCCTCAAATTGGCTCCCGATTATACCGAATCTAGCCAAAATCAGTTCAACATCACTAAAATATACTCAAGGAGCACAACCCAATCGAAAATCATCAAATTAAACAAAAATCTCAAAATTCGGCCAAACCCGAGCCTCAGGCCCACATCTTGGAATTCAATAATTTTTATATCATTAGACACCTCGTCCTCCCACGATTCTAGATACCAAGAACACTAAAATCGGACCACAGTTGCCCGCCCAAATCCTCAAAAGAAAAATCCAAATTCCCATGCACCTTTCTTCCCCAATTTTGGGTTTAAATTCAAGCAATTTATGATTTAATTACTTAAAAAGCGACATATAAACGAGTTATGAAGTTCAAAACCTTACCTCCAACTGATTCCCTTCAATTTCCTCTTCAAACCCTCTCAAAAGTGCTCCCAACTCGTTCAACAATGGTGGAAAATGAACTAGTCTCGCACAAATGGCCTTTTAAAACATTCTGCCCAGCCATTAAATTTTCTTCAGTGCGATCGCGAGTCTTGGAACACGATCGCGATGCACAGAGCAGCCAACCAATGCGACCACAGACCAATACACGCGATCGCATCGAACAACTCTCCACCCCACACACGCGCCTCAGAATCCTCTACGCGATCGTATTGCTTTACCTAACTAAGCTATGCAATCGCAACCCTAACCATGCGATCACATAGAACAAAATGCCTGCCCCAATCTTCTATGCTATGCGATCGCAAACATCCTCCCGCGACCGCGTAAAAGGAAACCAGAACCACACACCGGCAAAAAAAATCTGCCCATACCAACATATGGTCCGTTAACCACCCGGAACACACCCGAGATCCTCGGGACCTCAACCAAACATACCAACATATCCCATAACATCATTCAAACTTATTCTAGCCTTAGAAACACCAAAAACAACGCAGCAACACCAAAATCACATCAAATTCAAGCCTATGAACTTTGAAACTTCCAAATTTCTCTAACTACACCGAAACCAACTGAAACACCTCCGATTGACCTGAAATTTTGCTGACACATCCAAACTGACATTACGAACCTTCTCCAACTTCGGGAATTCCATTCCAACCCCGATAGCCTATTTTCCACTGCCGATCGAAAATCGCCAAAAACTAACTTTCGCCAATTTAATCCTAATTCTACACCGGACATCAAAACGAAGTTATCCGAGCCATTAAATTCGCATTCCGAGGTCGTTCATTTTCTCAACTATTAGGCTACTTTAAGAGACTAAATGCCTAAATTCTCACCATAATAACTCCGGACACAAACCAACTGACCCAACACAACAAAAACAGGCTAGCAATATATAACAAACGCAGAAATAGGGGAAATAGGGTAAATCTCACGGAACGACTGGTCGGGTCGTTACAGTGAACGCGAGAGGAGCCTCGCGAACGTGAAGAACGACACCAGACACCAGCATCAGCTATTGCAAAACAGCCCGAAATGATCCGGAATACACCCGAGGCTCCCGGGGCCCCGTCCAATCACACAAAACAGTCCCATAACATAAAATGGACCTACTCGAAGCCTCAAATCACCTCAAACCACATCGAAATAATGAATTGCATCCCAATTCAAGCTTAATAAACCTTAGAACTTCAAATTTCTATAGATGTCGAAACCTATCAAATCATGTCCGGTTGATCTCAAATATTCCACACACATCGTATTCGACATTATGAACCTACTTAAACTTCCGGAATCAGAATCCGACCCCGATATCAAAAAGTCCACTCCGATGAAACTCTTCAAAAACCTTCAAATTTCTAGCTTTTTCCAAATTGCCTCAAATTACTCTAAGGACCTCCAAATCATAATTCGGACGCACGCCTAAGTCCAAAATCGCCATACGAAACTGCTAACATTATCCAAAACTTATTCCGGAGCCATTTACACCAAAATCAAATTCCGGCTAAATTCTCACTGCTTAAGCTTCCAAAAATAAAATATTCCTTCCAATTTGACTCTGAATCATCTGCTAGCTGAATTCAACCATGCACGCAAGTCGGTATATAGAATATGAACTGTTGAAGACCTTACGCCACCGAACAGAGCTTAAATTCTCAAAATAATCGGTCGGGTCATTGCACCCACATTGGTGTACCTCGAAGAATGCCAAACACCTTCTCTTCGAGGTAATTTGAGCTCTTACCCGGTCTTTGGTGACGCAAACTAGTAAACCCGAGTCATATTCATATAGGCGACCTAACGCACCTTGAACCCATTAGCTGGCGCGACACCAGTGCATCGCTTTTGGGAGACTCTTTTCGCGATCGCAGAAAAGGAGTTTTATGGGTTCTTCAGTTTTGCCTTCGCGAAAACGTAGGCTTTATCGCGTTCATGATGGAGGGTCAAGCTTGGGAAGAATGGTTTAAAACGAGACTTAAGACTTTTTCCTCTCATTGTTTCACACAGTTGGGCGATTTTGGAGCTTCAAAAAGGGGGATTTCGACCTAGCCATTGAGGATAAGTAATTTATATCTAATATGAGTTTAATACATAGATTATAGGTAGATTTTAACATGTAAATTTGTGGAATTTATGGGTTAGATGAAAAATCTAGGTTTTTGATAAAAAGGGAATTTAACCACGAAATTTGTTATGGAACTTAGTGAAAATCATATATTTGAGTTCATAAGGTTATGGGTAACAACGTTATTCAAATATTTCCGGAATCGGGGCATGTGGGACCGGGGGTAAATTTTAGAAATCCTACATTTAGGGGTGGGGAATCACATTAATAGTTGGAATAGGAACTTTTGAACATGTATTGATTAATTTATATACCATTTGACTAGTTTTTGGATTGTTCGGCACCGAGTGAGGCTTTAGAGTGAATTCGAGACTGGAAAGTAGGCTTTGAGACGATGCAAGTCTATTTTCTAACCTTGTAAAAGAGAATTAACCCCATTGGTGAATTGATTAATATGTTCTCCTATTTGTGGGGTCTACGTACACACGCGGTGACTAGAGTCTGTACGTAGCTACTAATTATGCTATTGCCCGGGTAGTCTAGGACCCATACAATGCTATACTAACGATGTTTGCACCTTACCTGTTAACATAATTGCTTAAATCATGTTGGAACTTGAAAAAGGAATTTTAAAAGGTTAAATTTCATTTACTTGAATTCTTGGACGGGTCACTTGATTGTTAGTGATAATTTGTGTTTCTTTAAATGTTAGTCTCTTAATAAATCTTAAATTGGTGTTATAAAGTATTTTTTCTTTTGTGGTGCAGGTTGAACGCCTCGGTACCAGATAGGTGCATCTACGGTTTGTGTCGTTCGACCCTCGGCAGTGCACAGTTTAAATATTTTATGTTGGATGGGGTCGTATGACCTTGACATAAATTGCACGCAATAAATATTTGGAACCAATTAAAATTGATATATCTTCATTGGCTTGAGATATAAATTGTTAAATTATGGAAATAAACTTGAGATTTATTATTAGTGAGAGGATTACCTATTATTTCCTGTGATTGAGCTTTCAGCTATATTTATGCAATCCATGTTTCGTTTAATTTTGACAGTTTATTGTTAGCCCATAGTAAGTGTCAAAGTCGACTCCTAGTCACTACTTAATTTTTTATGTTAGATTAGATACTTATTGGGTACATGTTGTTTATATACTAAAGCTAAACTTATGTACTAAATGTGAAGGATCTGAGGCAAGTGCATCTGGACATCAGTCTTGCGCGCAAACCCTTATTCCCGAGATTTCACGGAGTTAGTTCACTATAGGGTTGTGTCACGCCCCGAAATCCCACCATCGGGCCGTGATGGCGTCTAACGTTGAACCCGCTAGACAAGCCAACGTGAATAAATAAACTAGCATATTAACATCAATTTAATAGGATAAACTAAACAGTTCACAATTTCACAGTGGAAATAATATGGTTTCAAGCTAAATAAGGACAGCATAATACAACAACGCGTAAACTTTTTCACAAAACATGGAGTCACAAACTCATGAAATGTCTATAAGAATGTTGTATACAAGTCTGGAAGGAAATATATGTCTACCTCTGAAGCTAGAGGCAAAAAACAAAAGATAGTATTGAAGACAAAAGGGATGGAAGAGACGCCAAGGCCCACGAACGCCAGCGGGTATACCTTGAATCCCCTATGATAAGTTGGAAGACACTCCCACTAATGATGTCCTCCGGGTCAGGCTGCGTAATCTGCACAACATAAAGAAGTGCAGGTGTATCATCAATACAACCGACCCCATGTACTGAGTAACTGCCGAGCCTAAGCTCAGCGAAGTAGTGACGAGGCTCAGACACGACAACAAAGTGTACCTGTGCAGTTCAATAATAGAGCAGAAACTAAACAAGAATACAATTACAGGGAAAACGTGTTGGGGGTAAGAGATAGCAAATATTGAAATGACATAAACGAAGCAACAGTCTGAAATACATGAAAATAATAACGGGAAATGACAACACATATTAAACAACGAAAGATACGACACAACATGTCACATCGTGCATAACAATAATGTAAAACACGGCACAGAATGTCCCCTCGTGCATAATCGATATAAACATGGCACATAATGTCCCCTCGTGCATAATAAATGTAAAACATGGCACGGAATGTCCCCTCGTGCATATAACAATATAAATATGGCACGGAATGTCCCCTCGTGCATAATAATAATATAAACATGGCACGAAATGTCCCCTCGTGCATAATCAATGTAAAACATGGCACGGAATGTCCCCTCGTGCATAGTAACAATATAAACATGGCACGAAATGTCCCCTTGTGGATAATAAATGTAAAACATGGCACGGAATGTCCCCTCGTGAATATTAACAATATAATATTGGCACAGAATGTCCCCACGTGCATAATAACAATATAAACATGGCACAACATCACCATTCGTGCTTTAACACTCTTCCTCACCCAAATAGCAATCACAAACAAGGGCAAGGAAATAAACAGAGTAGAAATAGAAATCTCGGCAAGGGAACATCAATTAAATAATTAAATCCCGTCAAGGGAACATCAATTAAACAATTAAATCCCGGAAAGGGAACAATAACAGTAATCTCAACATCCCAATAAGGGAGACAATATCAAAGCAACAATGACTCGGCAAGGGTATATTTTAGTAGCTCTTTCTCTTTATTTCACTTCATCTCATAATTTACTCTATTACTTGAGCCAATGCTCCAAAGGATACAATTATTTCATATACCTTCATTATTCGTATTACAATCTGAGCCAATGCTCCAAAGGATACAAATTTTTCATATATCTTCACAACATATAAAAATCATCAATTAAGCATGGAAATTACCACAAAATCAGAATATTCACAATATAGGACTCACGGTCATGCTAGAAACCAATGTATAGATACCCGTCACCATGCCTATACATCGTATTTGACAATTAGCAAGTAGCACATTATACTCAACTCATATTCCCTCAAGCTAAGGTTAGACCAAACACTTACCTGGGGTCCGAAGTATAGCAATCAACCTGAAACCACACGTTTGCCACGAGAATCCGAATCCAAATGGCCCAACTCTATTAAAATAAAGTTCATATCGTATATGACATCTCATGCAAGTGATTCTACTATTCAATTCAAGGTTACAACGCGAAATTAGGTAAAATAACCGAAACGCCCCTCAGTCCAGCCTCTCGGAGTCGGGTAAATTTTATATTTTCCGAACCCTTGTACTCTCACGAGTCTAACCATATAAGAATCTCTCAAATTGGAAGTAAATCACCCACTAAAATCCCAATTTTAGAAAAACCTAAGTTCTACACCAAACACCCAATTTTCACCTAGGGAAATCATTGATTTTTAAGTTGAAAACATGTTTGATGTTAATGATTGAAAGAATTGAGTAAAAACCAACTTAAAAATGATTTGGAAGATGTCTTGTTCTTGGAAAAATTGCCTAAGAGTGATGAGTTTGAGAAAATATGAAATATGAAGTGAAAAATTCAGTTTTGTACAGTGCAGGCTACTTGTTGGCATGGGAATTGCGAACAGGGGTTCGCAATTGCGAACCTTTCAGACATTCCCAGCCATCGCATTTGCAAACCTCATGGTCGCATTTTCGATCAGGCCTGCCCAGGTCAATCATCGCATTTGCGAACCTTTTGGTCGCATTTGCGAACAGGCCTGCCCAGCTATACATCCACATTTGTGAACCTCTTGGACGCATTTGCGATCCCTGGCTAGCAAGGACACCTTCGCATTTGCGATGTTGGCTTCGCAAATGCGAAGCCAACAGATCAGTTGCACCAGCAAATTTCCAAGTGCAAAAATGCAAGCCGTGGCCTATCCAAAACTCACCCGATCCCTCGGGGCTCCAAACCAAATACACACACTACCTCAAAAACATCCTATGAACTTATCTGTGCAATCAAATCACCAAAATAACACCATATACATCGAATTAACCTCAAAATCCATGAATTTTATCAAACTTCATAAAACATCAAATATCCCATTTTAAGTCCGAAACACGTCAAACGAAATCCGTTTTCAACCAAACTTTACATAAACTACTTAAACCATATATATGACCCGTATTGGGCGCCGGATTCAAAATACGGGCCCGATACCATCACTTTCTAATCAGATTTCATTTTTAATTTCCTTAAATATTTTCAGAAAATAATTTTTACTCAAAAATTTATTTCTCGGGCTTGGGACCTGAGAATTTGATTCCGGGCATACGCCCAAGTCCTATATTTTCCTACGGACCCTCGGGACCGTCAAATCATGTGTCCAGGCCCGTTCACCCAAAATGTTGAACGAAGTCAAATTTATTCATGTTAATATTAAATAATAGCATATTTCACAAAATTTCATATTTAAGTTGTCCGGCTACGCGCCCGGACTCTGCACACAAATCGAGGCAACTACAAATGAGATTTTCAAGGCCTCGGGAGTATGGATTGGGTTAATAATACAGGTGATGACTCCTTGGGTCGTCACATTCTCCACCTCTAAAGCAACCATTCGTCCTCGAACGGATAGAAGAAGGAAGTAATTGAGTCGGGCAATAAATGAGGGTAACGGCTCCGCATATCAGACTCGGACTCCTAGGTCGATGCCTCAGGAGGCTGACCTCTCCACTGAACACGAACAGAAGGGAAACTCTTGGATCTCAACTAATGAATCTGACGGTCTAGAATACCTCTGAAGCATGGACACATGAAAAACTGGGTGTACGGCTGATAAGCTAGGTGGCAATGCAAGTCTATAAGCCACCTCTCCCACTCGATCAAGAATTTAAACGGACCAATGAACCTAGGGCTAAGCTTGACCTTCTTCCCAAATATCATCATGCCCTTCATAAGAGACGCTCGGAGCAATACTCGCTCACCAACCATGAAAGCCACATCTCAAACCTTACGATCTGCATAACTCTTTTGCCTAGACTGAGCTGTACGAAGCCTACCCTGAATGATCCTGACCTTGTCCAAGGCCTCCTGAACCAAATCTGTACCCAACAACCGAGCCTCTCCCGGCTCAAACCATCCAACCAAAACTCGACACTGCCTACCATATAAGGCCTCATAAGGAGCCATCTGGATACTTGACTGGTAGCTGTTGTTGTAGGCAAATTCTGCTAAAGGCAAGAATTGATCCCATGATCCTCCAAAATAAATAAAACAAGCTTAGAGCATATCCTTCAATATCTGAATAGTCCGCTCGGACTATCCATCCGTCTGAGGATGAAATGTTGTGCTCAACTCCACCTGGGTGCCTAACTCTCGTTGCACTTCTCTCCAGAAACACGAGGTAAACTGCGCGCCCCGGTCAAAAATGATAGATACCGGCACACCACGAAGGCGATCAATATCCTGAATATAGATCTCAGCTAACCTCTCGGATGAATAGGAGACTGCCACAGAGGGGAAATGCGCTGACTTTGTCAGCCTATCAATTATGACCCAAACTGCATCAAATATTTTCCGTGTCAACGGATGTCCAGTGACGAAGTCCATAGTGATCCTCTCCCACTTCCACTCGGGAAGCTCAATCCTATGAAATAAACCACCAGGCCTCTGATGCTCATACTTAAACTGTTGACAATTCAAACACCACGCCACATATGCTACAATATCCTTCTTCATTCTGCGCCACCAATAATGTTGCCGCAAATCCTGATACATCTTCGCGGCGCCCGGATGAATAGAGTACCGGGAACTATGGGCCTCCTCAAAAATCAACTCTCGAATCCCATCAACATTGGCCACACAAACTCTCCCATGCAATATTAACACACCATCATCATCTAAGGTAACCTGCTTGGCACCTCCGCGCTGCACCGTGTCTCTAAGGACACATAAATGGGGATCATCAAACTGCCGATCATGGATAAGCTCCAATAATGAAGAACGAGCGACCGTACAAGCCAACACTCTACTAGGCACATAAATATTCAACCTCACAAAGCGATTTGCCAAAGCATGAACATCCAAAGGAAGCGGCTTCTGACTGACCGGAATAAAAGCAAGACTGTCTATTCTAGATGACTTCCTACTCAAAGCATCGGCCACCACATTGGCCTTCCCAGGGTGATATAAGATAGTAATATAATAATCTTTAAACAAATCCAACCACCTTGTCTGCCTCAAATTCAACTCCTTTTTCTTGAACAAGTACTGAAGACTCTTATGATCCGTGAAACACCTCATACGCAACGCCATATAGACAGTGCCTCCAAATCTTCAATGTGTGGACAATATCATGCACTAGATAGTTCTTCTCATGAATCTTCAACTGACTCAAAGCATACGCAATGACCTTGCCATCCTGCATCAATACTACACCAATCCCAATACGGGAAGCATCGCAATAGACTGTATAAGGCCCTGAACCTGTGGGAAAAACCAATACTGGTGCCGTAGTCAGAGCTGTCTTGAGCCTCTAAAATCTTGTGTCACACTCGTCCGACCATCTGAACTGGGACCCTTCTGGGTCAACCTGGTCATCGGGGCTTCAATAGATGAGAACCCTTCCACGAACCGACGATAGTAGCATGCCAATCCGAAGAAACTCTGAATTGTGTAGCTGATGCTTGTCTAGGCCAGTTCTTGACTGCCTCAATATTCTTCGAGTCAACCTGAATACTCTCTGCTGATACGACATGACCCAGGAATGGAACTGAACTCAACCATAACTCACACTTTGAAAACTTCGCATATAGCTGACTATCCTTCAGAGTCTGAAGAACTACTCTGAGATGTTGCTCGTGCTCCTCCTGGCTGCGGGAGTATATCAATATATCATCAATGAAGACTATCAAACGAGTCCAAATAAGGCCTGAACACTCGGTTCATCAAATCCATAAAAGCTGCTGGGGCATTTGTCCACCCAAACGACATGACTAAAAACTCGTAATGCCCGTACCGAGTGCGGAAAGCTGTCTTAGGGTCATCGGATGCCCTAATTCTCAAATGATGGTAGCCAGATCTCAATTTTATCTTTGAAAAAACCTTAGCAGCCTGAAGCTGACCGAACAAATCATCAATCCTCGGAAGTGGGTATTTATTCTTGATTGTAACCTTTTTCAATTGCCGCTAATCAATGCACATCCTCATCGAACCATCCTTTGTCTTCACAAACAATACTGGAGCACCCCAAGGAGAAACACTAGGTCTAATGAAACCCTTCCCAAGTAATTCTTGAGATTGTTCCTTCAACTTTTTCAACTATGGCAGGGTCATGTGATACAGCAGAATAGAAATGGGTTGGGTGCCCAAAGCCAGATCAATGCAGAAATCAATGTCCCTGTCGGGTGGCATCCCTGGCAGGTCTGAAAGGAAGACCTCAGGAAACTCACGAACCACAGGTACCGAAGCAATAAAGGGAACCTCAACGCTTGAATTGCGCGTATAAGCCAAATAAGACAAACACCCCTTCTCGACCATATGCCTAGCCTTCACGTACGAAATAACACTGCGAGTAGAATGATCATGAGTTCCTTTCCACTCCAAGCGGGGAAAATTCAATAAGGCTAAGGTTACTGTCTTGGCATGACAGTCTAGAATAGCATGATATGGGGATAACCAATCCATCCCTAATATAACATCAAAGTCGACCATACCTAAAAGCAACAAATCAACACGTGTCTCAAGACCCCCAATCACCACAGCACAAGAACGATGGAGTCGATCGACCATGATAGAATCACACACCGGTGTAGATACATAAACAAGAATACTCAGTGGATCACTAGGCATGACCAGATATGGTGCAAACTAAGAGGACACATACGAATACATAGACCCTGGATCAAATAGCATTGAAGCATCTCTGTCACAAACCCAAATAGTACCTGTAATGACTGTATTTGATGACTCAGCCTCTGGCCTGGCTGGAAGAGCATAATATCGGGGCTGGGCCCCACCACCCTGAACCACATCTCTGGGACGGCCGGCTGCTGGCTGGCCTCCACCTCTGACGGCATAAGCTCCACCTCTATGACATTTACCTCTACCTCTAGCAGCTCTACCCCAACTCTAGCTAGCTGGGCAGGCTGTGGAACACCTGGTGCCTATACAATGGCACGAGAACCCTGATGCTGAGACCCACCAGAACCTCGGAGGCAAAACCTGGAAATGTGCCCCAAACTATCGCAAGTATAACAAGGCCTCTACTGATGTGACTGCTGACTCTAGAATTAGCCTTGTCGACCCTGATAACCACCCTGGAAATTCTGAAGCGGCGGTGCACCGATAGGTGCTGGTGGCGCACTGTAAGGCTGCTGATCGGAATAGTGCATCTGATAACCACGACCACCCGAAGTACCATGGGAAACCTGAGGAGTTGACTGAAAAGGTATGGGAGGATGCCCTCTGCCTCAAGAATCCCTGGCCCCAGATGAGGCTCAACTGAAATGACCGAAATGACGGGGCCTCTGCCCCCTGACCACTACCCTGAGACGGAATCATCTCAATCCTCCTAGCCACATTGGCCACATTCTGGAACGATATATTTGTACCTGACTCTCTAGCCATCTGAAGTCTGATAGGCTCGGCCAATCCCTCGATAAACCTCCGAACCCTATCCCGATCAGTGAGAAGTATCATAAGAGCATGTCGGGCTAGAGTGATGAACATGGTATCGTACTGAGTGACGGACATGGATCCCTGCTGGAGACGCTCACACTGCCTCCGAAAGTCCTCTCTCTAAGTAGTGGGAAGGAACTTCCCTATAAATACCTCTGAGAACTGAGTCCGAGTCAAAGGTGTAGATCCAGCTGGTCCGACTAAGCAATAGTCTCTCCACCAACTCTTGGATGCGCCAGATAACTGAAAAGTAACGAAGTCAACCTCTTTCGACTCCACTATGCCAATATTTCGAAGAACCTCATGGCAGCTGTCCAAATAATCCTGGGGGTCCTCTGATGGTGAACTAGTGAAAGTAGCAGTGAATAACTTAGTGAACCTGTCCAGTCTCCACAAAACATCTGCTGGCATAGGTCCTCACTCTACTACCGGCGCTACAATACCCGGCTGAGCTACACCTGCTGGCTGAGGTGTCGGAGTCTGAAACTATGGAAGAAGACCCGCCTGTGCTACATTCTCCATGAGTCCGAATAGACGGACAAGGGCGTCTTGAAGCACTGTGGTAGCTATGAACCCCTATGGGACCTGAGCTGGTCCAACTGGGACTGCTGAACTAGGACCTCCTCGTCAGGCTCACCCTGAGGGTCCTCCACTGGGGCTGTTGCTCAAGGCTGAGCCCGGCCCCGGCCTCGGCCTCTAGTACGGCCTCGTCCACGACTTCGACCCCGAGTAGGAGTTGTAGCAGGAGTGTCAGGATGCTTGGGGGAACCAAGGGAGCATGCATCCTCGCCATCTGCGAGAGAATAGAATAGAAACTCAATAAGTACTCAGAATTCATAGCGCACAACAGAGAGGAAAAGAAATATGGAGTCATCCTAACTTTGTAGCATCTAGGGGATAAATGCAGATGTCTCCGTACCGATCCTTCAGACTCTACCAAGTTGTCCGTGAGTTGTGAGACCATGGGGCCGTGATGGCGTCTAACGTTGAACCCGCTAGACAAGCCAATGTGAATAAATAAACTAGCATATTAACATCAATTTAATAGGATAAACTAAACGGTTCACAATTTCACAGCGGAAATAATATGGTTTCAAGCTAAATAAGAACAACATAATACAACAACGCGTAAACTTTTTCCCAAAACCTAGAGTCACAAACTCACGAAATTTCTATAAGAGTGCTAAATACAAGTCTGGAAGGAAATACATGTCTTCCTCTGTAGCTAGAGGAAAAAAAAAGATAGAATCGAAGAAAAAAGGGATGGAAGAGATGCCAAGGCCCCCTAACACTAGTGGGTATACCTTGAAGCCCCTATGATAAGTTGGAAGACACTCCCACTAATGATGTCCTCCGGGCCCGGCTGCGTAATCTGCACAACATAAAGAAGTGAAGGTGTAGCATAAGTACAACCTGCCCCATGTACTGAGTAAGTGTCGAGCCTAATATAGTAGACACGACAACAAAGTGTACCTGTGCAGTTCAATAATATAGCAGAAACTAAACAAGAATACAATTACAGGGAAAACATGCTTGGGGTAAGAGATAGAAAATACTGAAATGACAGAAATGAAACAACAGTCTGACTTATCTGAAAGTAATAACGGAAAATGACAACATAGATTAAACAACGAAGGATGTGGCACGACATGTCCAATTATACATAACAACAATGTAAAACATGACACAGAATGTCCCCTCGTGCATAATCAATATAAACATGGTACGGAATGTCCCCTCGTGCATAATCAATGTAAAACATGGCATGGAATGTCCCCTCATGCATAATAACAATAAAAACATCGCGCAGAATGTCCCCTCGTGCATAATCTATGTAAAACATGGCACGGAACGTTCCCTCGTGCATAATAGCAATATAAACATCGTACATAATGTCCCCTCGTGCATAATCAATGTAAAACATGGCACGGAATGTCCCCTCGTGCATAATAACAATATCAATATGGCACGGCATCACCCTTCGTGCTTTAACACTCTTCCTCAACCAAACAACAATCACAAGCAAGGGAAAGGAAATAAACAAAGTAGAAATAGAAATCCCGGCAAGGGAACATCAATTAAATAATTAAATCACGGCAAGGGAACATCAATTGAACAATTAAATCACGGCAAGGGAACAATAACAGTAATCTCAACATCCCAATAAGGGAGACAATATCAAAGCAACAATGACCCGGTAAGGGTATATGTTAGTAGCTCTTTCTCTTTCTTTCACTTTATCTCATAATTTATTCTATTACTTGAGACAATGCTATAGAGGATACAATTATCTCATATACCTTCATCATTCGTATTATAATATGAGCCAATGCTCCAAAGGATACAATTTTCTCATATATCTTCACAACATATAGAAATCATCAATTAAGTATGGAATTTACCACAAAATCAAAATATTCACAATATAAGGACTCACGGTCATGCTAGACACCAATGTATAGATACTTGTCACCATGCCTATACATCGTATTTGACAATTAGCAAGTAGCAAATACGACTCCTATTCCCTGAAGCTACGGTTAGACCAAACACTTACCTCAGGTCCGAAGTATAGCAATCAACCTGAAACCACATGTTTGCCACGAGAATCCGACTCCAAATGGCCCAACTCTATTCAAATAAATTTCATACCGTAAATATCATCTCATGCAACTGATTCTACTATTCAATTCAAGGTTACGACGCGAAATTAGGTAAAATGACGGAAACGACCCTCAGGCCAGTCGCTCGGAGTCGGGTAAATTTTACATTTTCAGAACCCTCGTACTCTCAAGAGTCTAGCCATATAATAATCTCCCAAAAATCGAAGGTCAATCACCCACTCAAATCCCAATTGTAGAAATACCTAAGTTCTACCCCAAACACCCAATTTTCACCCATGGAAATCTTTGATTTTTATGTTGAAAACATGTTAAATGATGTTAACGATTGAAAGAATTGAGTAAAAACCAAATTCCAAATGATTTGGAAGAAGTCTTGTTCTTGGAAAAATCGCCTAAGAGTGTTTGAGTTTGAGAAAATATGAAATATGAAGTGAAACATTCGGTTTTGTACAGTGCAGGCTACTGGTTGGCATGGGAATTGCGAACAGGGGTTCGCAATTGCGAACAAGGGTTTGCAATTGCGAACCCTTCAGACATTCCCAGCCTTCACATTTGTGAACCTCATGGTCGCATTTGTGATTAGGCCTGCCCAGGTCAATCTTCGCATTTGCGAACCTTTTGGTCGCATTTGTGAACAGGCTTGCCTAGCTATACCTTCGCATTTGTGATCCTTGGCCAGCAAGGGCACCTTCGCATTTGCGATGATGGCTTCACAAATGCGAAGCCTGCAGATCAGTTGCACCAGCAAAATTCGAAGTTCAAAAATGCAATCCATGGCCTATCCAAAACTCACCCGAGCCCTCGGGACTCCAAACCAAATACACACACTACCTCAAAAACAACCTATGAACTTATCTGTGCGATCAAATCTCCAAAATAACATCATATACATCGAATTAACCTCAAAATTCATGAATTTTATCAAACTTCATAGAACATCAAATTTCCCATTTTAAGTCCGAAACACGTCAAACGAAATCCGTTTTCAACCAAACTTTACATAAAAGAATTAAACCATATATAAGACATGTACCAGGCGCCGATCCAAAATACGGGCCCGATACCATCACTTTCTAATCATATTTCATTTTCAGTTTCCTTAAATATTTTCAAAAAATAATTTTTACTCAAAAATTTATTTCTCGAGCTTGGGACCTCCGAATTCGATTCCGGGAATATGCCGTAGTCTCATATTTTCCTACGGACCCTCCGGGACTGTCAAATTATGGGTCCGAGTCCGTTCACTCAAATTGTTAATCGAAGTTAAATTTATTCATGTTAATATTAAATCTTAGCATATTTCACATAGTTTCATATTTAAGCTATCCAGTTACGCGCCCGGACTGCGCACACAAATCGAGGCAACTACAAATGAGATTTTCAAGGCCTTGGGAGTACGGAATGGGGTAATAAAATAGGTGATGACCCCTTTGGGTCGTCACAGGTTGTCTAGCGGTAATGTTGGTCGCCATCACGTCCTATAGGAGAAATTGGGTCGTGACAAATATTAACCTTGAACACTCATATTTCCAGCAACTAATTTGGCACAAGTCAAAGGAGAAAAGATCAAACCTATATTAACTCATTCTCCACGACTAGGGCATGAATATATTTCAAGGTAAATAAATCTTGTTACGAATATCATATTAAGAGAATTTATGTGCATACAGAGAGATTAATGTTACTCGATGAGTTTTTTTCACAACAATAAAATAAATATGAGATTTTAGTTCATAAAGACGTTAATAAATGAGTGAAGTGCATCTTTTTTCCATCTGATAGCACTACTAGGGTGAGGTATTATTTGTAAAATTGATCTCTATAAATAAAACATAAATAACAAAGAAATGAAGAAGTGCATGTGCTAAAATCTTACCTAAACATGCCGAGACTAGAGTCCTCCGTCGGCCGAAGAAGTTGTAACTCGGATAAGTGAGTCCAGCAACTCAAGCTCGAACAACCCGGCAATAAGCGGAGTGATGAACGAGACATTATAGGTGTATCTAGCTGACTGCATAAGTAATGGTCCAAATAATAGTATTGAGTCTAAGTCCAACATCTTACGGGACGCTTTTTCCTCCTCCATACGCCCTTTCTAAATGAGAACTCAGGGTGTCACTAAGTAAGAAAGACAGTACAAGAAGTGGAAAAGCCAAAAACCCAGTACTGCCAAAGGACCATCTCCAATCACAACGGAAGTTGTGAGATGCTGCCATGTTTACTGCTTTCGTGCTAGTACATCCTCATAGCACCATGGATTTATAAGCGAGGAAATCCACTTTAGTGTCTTTCAAACATTGATCTCACTCAATATAATGGAAATCACCTGCAAGATTGTAACTTGTTTAAGTATGACATCCAATATGAAGCACAAAACATTTAAACTATATATTCTGATACTTCTTATTTCACAACATCCCAAATGCTAATAATGGTTAGTTGGATAATACTAACCTTGAACACTCATATTTCCAGCAACTAATTTGGCACAAGCCAAAGGATAATAGATTAAATGTACATTAACTCATCCTCCACAACCAGAGCATGGATATATTTCAAAGTGAATAAATATTGTTACTAATATTATATTAAAATAAATTTATGTGCATACTAGAGAGATTAGTGTTACTTGATGAGTTTTTTTCACAACAATAATTTAATATGAGATTTTAGTCCTTAAAGAAGTTAACAAATGAGCCAGGTGCATCTTTTTCCATCTGAAAGCACTACTAGGGTGAGGTATTATTTGTGCGTAAAATATTTTAGAAAAATTGGTCTATATAAAGAAAACCTAAATAAGAAATAAATGAAGAAGTACCTGTGCTAAAATCACGCCTAAACATGTCGATACTAGAGCCCTCTCTCGGGCAAAGAAGTTGTAATTCGGATAAGTGATTCCAGCAACTCAAGCTTGAACAACTCCGGCAATCAGCGGAGCGACGAAGGAGACATTTTAGGTGTATCTGGATGACTGGATAAGTAATGGTCCAAAGAATAGTATTGAGTCTAAGCCCAACACTTGCTGGAAAATTTGAGCCACTATGTTAAGCAGTAAAATAGGCGAGTGTGACAGTTTCTTCCTATTTCTCCTGCCTTCATTTTCCATGCCTGCCAACATCTACAGTTCTACTTTTCCTCCACATTTCCTAAACATCTTAAGTGATGCTTTTGCCTCCCCCATACGCCCTTTCTTAATGAGAAACCTCAGGGTCTCACTAAGAAAGAGAGACAGTACAAAGAAGTAGCAAAGCCAAAAACCCACTACTGGCAAAGGACAATCTAAAACCATAACAGAAGTTGTAAGATGCTTCCATGTTTACTACTTTCATGCTTGTACTTCCCTATAGCACCATGGAGTTATACGCAAGAGAAATCTACTTTGGTGCTTTTCGAATATTAAATTCACTCAATATAATAGGAATCACCAGCAAGATGGTAACTTTTTTAAGTGTGACATGTAATATGAAGCAAAAAATATTTAAAACAATATATTCTAATATTTCCAATTCCACAACATATCAAATGCTAAAGATGGCTAGTTGGATAATACCAACATTGAACACTCATATTTTCAGCAACTAATTTGGCACAATCCAAAGGAGAATAGATTAAACGTACATTAACTCATCCTCCAGAACCAGGGCATGTATATATTTCAAAGTAAATAAATCTTGTTACTAATATTATATAAAGAGAATTTATGTGCATACTAGAGAGATAATGTTATTTGATGAGTTTTATCACACCAATAATATAAATATGAGATATTAGTCCTTAAAAAAGTTAACAAATGAGTCATGTGCATGTTATGTGCATCTTTTTCCATCTTAAAGCAGTACTAAGGTGAGGTATTATTTTTGCGTAAATTATTTTGGTAAAATTGATCTATATTAAAAAACCTAAATAATAAAGAAATTAAGAAGTACTTGTGCTAAAATCATGCCTAAACCAGGCGAGACTAGAGTCCTCCATCGGACGAAGAAGTTTTAATTCGGATAAGTGAGTCTAGTAACTCAAGCTCGAACAACTCCTGCAATAAGTAGAGCGACGAATGAGGATTTTTAGGTGTATCTAGCTGACTGCAAAAGTAATGGTCCAACGAATATTATTAAGTCTAAGCCCAAGAGTTGCTAAAAAATTTGAGCCACTATGTTAAATAATAAAATGGGGGAGTGTCACAATTTCTTCCTCTTCCTCTTCCTCTTCCTTTTGCCTTCATTTTCCATCATGCTTGCCAACATCTACAACTTTGCTTCACCTCCACATTTCCTCAACATCTTAAGGGATGATTTTTCCTCATCCATACGCCCTTTCTTAATTAGAAACCTCGGGGTCTCACTAAGAAAGAAGTACATTACAAGAAGTGGCAAAGCCAAAAACTCAGTACTGGCAAAGGACAATCTCCGGCTATAACATAAGTTGTGAGATGCTTCCATGTTAACCACTTTCATGCTAGTAGTTCCCCATAGCACCATGGAGTTATCACCAAGGGAAGTCCACTTTGGTGCCTTTCCAACATTAATCTCACTCAATATAATGGGAATCACATGAAAGATTGTAACTTGTTTAAGTGTGACGTGCAATATGAAGCACAAATCATTTAAAACTATATACTTTGATATTTCCTATTTCACAACATAGCAAATACTAATAATGGTTAGTTGAATATTACTAACCTTGAATACTCATATTTCCAGCAACTAATTTGGCACAAGCCAAGGGAGAAAATATTAAAGCTACATTAATTCATCCTCCACGACCAGGGCATGAAAATATTTCAAAGTAAATAAATCTTGTTCTTAATATTATATTAAGAGAATTTATGTCAATACTAGAGAAATTTATGTTACTTAATGATTTATTTCACAAAAATAAAATAAATACGAGATTTTAGTCCTTAAAGAAGTTAAAAAAAAAAGAGTCATGTGCATGTTATGTGAATCTTTTTCCATCTAAAGGCACTACTATGGAGAGGTATTATTTTTTGCGTAAATGATTTTAGTAAAATTGACATATATAAAGAAAACCTAAATAATAAAGAGATGAAGAAGTACTTGTGCTAAAATCATGCCTAAACATGTCGAGACTAGAATCCTCGATCGGCCGAAGAAGCTGTAACTCAGATAAGTGAGTCCAGCAACTCAAGCTCGAACAACTTCGGCAATCAGCGGAGCGACGAACGATGCATTTTAGGTGTATCTAACTGACTGCAGATTTAATGGTCCAAAGAATAGTACTGAGTCTAAGCCAAACAGTTGCTAAACAATTAGAGCAACTATGTTATGTAGTAAAATGGGGGAGAGTGACAATTTCTTCCTCTTCCTTTTTTCTTCATTTTCCATCATCCCTCCCAACAACTACAACTTTGCTTCTCCTCCTTATTTCCTCAACATCTTAAGGGACGCTTTTGCCTCCTCCATACGCCCTTTCTTAATTAGAAACTCCGGGTCTCACTAAGTAAGAAAGACAGTACAAGAAGTGGCAAAGCCAAAAACTTACTACTGGCAAAGGACAATCTCCAACCTTAACAGAAGTTGTGAGATGCTTCCATGTTTACCGCTTTCGTGCTAGTACTTCCCTATAGCACCATGGAGTTATAAGAAAGGGAAATCCACTTTGGTGCCTTTCCAATAATAATCTCACTCAATATAATAGGAATAACAAGCAAGATGGTAACTTATTTAAGTGTGACATGTAATATGAAACAAAAAATATTTAAAACAATATATTCTGGTATTTCCAGTTCCACAAAATAGCAAATGCTAAATATAGTGAGTTGGATAATACCAACCTTGAACACTCATATTTTCAGCAACTAATTTTGCACAAGCCAAAGGACAATAGATTGGACGTACATTAACTCATCCTCCACAACTAGGGCATGGATATATTTCAAACCAAATAAATCTTGTTAATTATATTATATTAAGAGAATTTATATGCATACTATAGAGATTAATGTTATTTGATGAGTTTTTTCACACCAATAAAATAAATATGAGATTTTAGTCCTTAAAAAAGTTAACAAATGAGTCATGTGCATGTTATGTGCATCTTTTTTCATCTAAAAGCAATACTAAGGTGAGGTATTATTTTTGCGTAAATTATTTTGTTAAAATTGATCTATATAAAGAAAATATAAATAATAAAGAAATTAAGAAGTACATGTGCTAAAATCATGCCGAGACTAGAGTTCGTCGCTGGCCGAAGAAGCTGTAATTCGGATAAGTGAGTCCAGCAACTCAAGCTTGAACAACTCCGGCAATCAGCGAAGCGACAAAGGATGCATTTTTGGTGTATCTAGCTGACTGCAGAAGTAATGGTCCAAAGAATAGTATTGAGTCTAACCACAACAGTTGCTAAACAATTTGAGCCACTATTTTAAGTAGTAAAATGGGGGAGTGTCACAATTTCTTCCTCTTCCTCTTCCTCTTCCTTTTGCCTTCATTTTCCATCATGCTTGCCAACAACTACAACTTTGCTTCTCCTCCAAATTTCCTCAACATCTTAAGGGATGATTTTGCCTCCTCCATACGCCGTTTGCTAATTAGAAACCTCGAGGTCTCACTAAGAAAGAAAGACAATACAAAAAGTGGAAAAGCCAAAAACCCACTGCTGGCAAAGGAAAATCTCCCACCATAACAGAAGTTGTGAGATGCTTCCATGTTTACCTCTTTCGTGCTAGTACTTCCCCATAGCACCATGGAGTTATAAGCAAGGAAAATCCACTTTTATTGTCTTTCCAACATTAATCTCACTCAATATAATGGGAATCACCTGTAAGATTGTAACTTGTTTAAGTGTGACATGCAATATGAAGCACAAAACATTTAAAACTATATTCTCTGATATTTCCTATTTTACAACATAACAAATACTAATAATGCTTACTTGAATATTACTAACCTTGAACACTCATATTTCCAGCAACTAATTAGGCACAAGGTGACTTGAGCTTGTGAAAGCTCCCCTTACACTCCTCAGTCCATCTGAACTGAGCACCCTTCTAGGTCAGTCTTGTCATAGGTGCTGCTAAACCAAGGAAACTGCGAATCTCAGTAGCTGATGATAGTCTAGGCCAACTCTGCACCGCCTCTACCTTCTTCGGATCAACCTGAATACCCTCACTGGACACCACGTGTCCCAGGAATGCTACCGAATCAAGCCAGAAGTCACACTTCGAAAATTTTGCATACAATCTTTTATTTCTCAAGGTCTGAAGCACAACTCTCAAATACTGCTTATGATCTTCCCGAGATCGGGAATACACCAAGATATCATCAATGAACACGGTGACGAAAGAATCCAGATAAGGTCGGAATACACTTTGCATCAAGTGCATAAAGGCTGCTGGGGCATTGGTCAGCCCAAAAGACATAACTAGAAACTCATAATGACCATATCTAGTCTTGAAAGCAGCCTTCGGGATGTCTGGCCCTTGAATCTTCAACTGCTGATAGTTGGGATGCAAGTTAATCATAGAAAATACTCTGGCACCCTGCAACTGATCAAATAAGTCATCTATACGAGGCAAGGGATACCGGTTCTTCACCGTAACTCTATTTAGCTCTGCTGGTGCCATCGATAAGGTGGAATAAAAATAGGCTGAGTGCCTGGCACCAGGTCAATACCAAAATCAATAACCCTGTCAGGTGGCATGCCTGGCAGGTCTGCAGGAAACACGTCCGGAAAGTCACGGACCACAGGAACCGAATGAATAGCTGGATTTTCATCACTGACATCCCTCACAAAATCCATATACGATAAACACCCTTCTCAACCATACGTTAAGCCTTCGGGTAGGAAATCACCCTATTAGGCACATAATCAGAAGACCCTCTCCACTCAGCCCTCGGACATCCGGGCATAGCTAAGGTCACGGTGTTAGCATGACACGGAGTAACTGAGTAACAGTAGGTCCACTCGGGTCTCCAGAACCCCAATGGATATCACACATGATCGATACACACGGTCCACAACAACAGTACCGCCCACCGGGGTCGACACATGAACAGATGTAGATAAAGACTCGAGGGGCATATCCATAAAATGGGTAAAATATAAAGAAACATAGGAATATGTAGAACCATTGTCAAATAAAGCCAAAGCATATCGGCAACAGACTGAGACAATACCTGCGATCACTACATCAGAGGCCATAGCATCTGGCCTGGCTGGAAAGACATACATACGGGCCTGACCTTCACCTGCTCGACCTCTCCCTCTAGGGCGGCCTCTAGCTGACTAGCTACCACTCCTGGCTGCCTGGGTGGGTGGTGAAGTAACTGGAGCTGAAGTCGAAGACTGGCTCCTCAGCTGAGATGGACCTCCACTAAGATGATGACACTGCCTCTTCATATGCCCGAACTCTCCACACTCATAACAGCTCCCTAGAGCTGGAGACTGGGACTGAAATGGACCCTTGGCACCAGAATGGCCACTAAGAGAATCATGCATAGAAGACCCCTGAACTGATGGTGCTCGATATGTACTCTGGGCTGGAAGGGCACTGAATGAAGAATGGCCTGGCTGAAAACCGTGGGGATTATGCCCCGAAGACGCACCACTGTAGGCTGGGCGGCCTGGCCGAGGAGGCCTGAATAAACAGCCTCTACCATGCTGAAAATGCCCCATGAAAGGAGCACCACTAGAACCATCCGATCCACGAGGCCTCTTGGCCTCCCTCTCTACCCTCTCCTGGCTGCGAACCGGCTCAATATATCGAGCAATATCAACAACCTACTCGAATGTAACATCTGATACCCTCTCCCGGGTCATGAAAAGGCGGAGCTGATATGTAAGTCCATCTATAAACATCCTAATCCTCTCCCTGTCAGTAGGGACCAGCTCTGTAGCATGACGAGCCATCTCTAAAAATCGCATCTCATACTACATCACTGATAGCTCTCCCTCACACAGCTGCTAAAAAAGCCTGCGCTGCTCCTCCTTGTGAGACTAGGGTACATACTTCTCTAAAAAGATAGTGGAGAATTTCTGCCAGGTAAGGGGTGCTGAACCAATAGGCATACGCCTCTCAAAAGACTCCCACCAAGTGAAGGCAGCACGAAAAAACTTTAATGTAGCAAATGAGACCCCACTGGTCTCCAAAATCCCAGCAGTACGCATCATCCTCAAGCACTTATCTAGAAATTTTTTGGGCATCCTCGCCCTCAGCACCACTGGATGTCAGAGGTTGTAGTCTACTAAACCTCTCCAGCCTACGCTGCTCATCAACTAGCATAGCTGGGAGCACGAAGTCCTGAACTGAAGCAATCGGATGGGCTGGAACCGCTCCTGGTGTCTGCTGGCCCTGAGTAGCCTACTTAAGTGTCCGGGCAACTGGAGTCTGACTGCCTCCCCTGGCCCTGAGAAGTAGCGGCAACTGCCTGAGCAAGGGTAATACACACTGTCAAGATCTGAGCCAAGGTTTCCTAAAGACCCGGAACAACAATAG
The DNA here is from genome assembly GCA_005239525.1 of Nicotiana knightiana. Taxonomy (NCBI): domain Eukaryota; kingdom Viridiplantae; phylum Streptophyta; class Magnoliopsida; order Solanales; family Solanaceae; genus Nicotiana; species Nicotiana knightiana. The sequence continues at coordinate 16,365 of ML377403.1, read as the reverse complement.
GCACTGTCGGTGCCTGCGCCTGTTTTGTTGGAGTATTTGTGGTGGGAACCTGATCCTGAGTAGTAGGGGGATCAACTGATACTGCCCTGGTTACTGCACGGGCTGGCCCCTACCTCTACCACGTCCTTGACCGCGGCCTCGACCCCTCGCCGGTCTAGCTGGTGGCCGATCGCCCTAATCGGTGGCGCGAGTCCTCACCATCTGTAAGAGAATTAAATAACAGAAATTTAGATTTCCAGAATCAACAAAATGGCATGACAAAATTCAAGAAAAATGAGATTGTTGCTAAGGGTTCTGCAGCCTCTTGAAGATAAGTACAGACGTCTCCGTACCGATCTGCAAGACTCTACTAAACTTGCTCATGACCGTTGAGTCCTATGTAACCTAGGCTCTGATACCAACTTGTCACGAGACCAAATCCTAAGCCGGTTGTGATGGCGCCTATACACACTTCCCTAGAACCTGGAGTCAACGTCATGAGCATCTAAGACTGAAAATATAATGTACAACACTGTCTTGCCACAACCTAATTTCGAGGTACAAAAGACAAAAAGAAACTATAGTCTGAAGGAAGGAAAGGAGGTGAGCTGTGGACGCTGGGCAGCTACCTCAATACTCGAACTTCCAAGCTTGTCCAGAAATAAACTAGCGAGATGGTCTGGTACCTGTATCTGCACACAGAGGTGCAGGGAGTAACGTGAGTACGCCAACTCAGTAAGTAATCAATGTAACTAAAAACTTGAATGTAGTGATGAATATTTAAATCATGTAGATCCATATAATGAATAACAGTTGAAATGAATAAATCAAGTCAGAAATCTACAATTTCGAATATTTCATAAAAAACTTCGGTTTCCATTTAAAAATCTCGTAGGAAGACTTTTATCCAACCTTTATTGTAAGAGGCTCACTGTAAAGAAGAGTGAAAAACAACATTTTCATAAAAATGTAAGCTCCTCAGGCACAATATCACTCACAATAAAGCCTCTCGGGAGAGCCTCATAGCCACTCCTTACTCCACTATCAGTACATCATGCTCTCACATAACACTCGTACTCAGTAAGTACCATGAACATACACAACTACTGCGGCGAGCAGCCCGCTCCACTAAATTTATATATGTATAATTATACTGCTGCGGCGTTGATCACGCTCAACTATGTCTTGTAGAAGACTAAGCGGGCGTTGCAAATATAATCCGGGGTATTACGCCCAGAGTCGATCCCACAAGGAATTTACGTATCAATTGAGTCTATAAAATACTAAACTGTTGCTAAATCAAGTTTCTCAAGACTTTGAATATCAATTTGGTGATGTTTAACTAATTCTACAATCAATAATAATAAACTAGCAATTAACTAACAATTTAATGTAACAATGATAATAAAGGGTCTAAGGTTATGGTTTCCCCCGTTGGTGAATTCTTCCTTGGATATTTCTTATAGTTTAATTGGCTATCTCTGTCAATCACGAACGCTCTAACTATCATAAATCTCTCTCAAGTAATTATGATAATTTACTAAACGCACTCTCTCAAGTTACGCTAGCTAGATCGCAATACAGTTCACTTTAGATTGCACCCGAGGTATCGTTATCTCTAACCTAACCTCTAAACCCTCTGTTATGACTTTCGTCTATACTCCGGGAGTGGTGTTGTTCAAGCAACTACCTAAATATGCACTCTCTCTCAAGTAGATACATAATAAATAGGAATAGTTAATGGAGAGCTCTTTCAATCAACTACAATAAGAACGTAGTTAAACAAAAAGAGATTAATCAACCAAGATATATTAATATCACCATGAATTCATCCCCAACGGGTTCTACCAAAACCTTAGACTAAAGAATTTATCTACTCATGTTATTGAGAATCAAAACTAAAAGAAATTGCATAATGGAAATACAAAGTAATGAATACTAGATGTAGAAATCAATGTTTGTCACTTCTATGATGTTTTCTTGTTGAATCCTTCGAAATCCTTCTGAATCTCCTCCTTCCTTCTTCGAATCACCTGTAGTTGTGTTTTAGGAGTCTATTTATATGTTTAGGGAGAACCCTAACCATGTAGGATACTTCTATTTCAACCGGGAAACACTTAAACTCGTCAAAACTCGGATTTGGCCGAATTGGGAACCCCGGGCGTTTGGACCCAAAGGCCTGGCTAATGCCTGGCTAACGCCAGGGTAGGGCTAGCGTTTCAGCCCAAAGGCCTGGCTAATGCCTGGCTATCGCCCGGGTGTCTCCTTTCACGTATTTTTCGACGTATTTGCATCCCTTTCGCTCTGTTCCATCTCCAGTTCACCTACACATGAAATAAACTCCATTAAGCACATAACAAGTGTATTTTTATCATTAATGC
>ML377396.1:31260-49364 GCA_005239525.1 Nicotiana knightiana | reverse complement strand
TGTTTGGCTCTGTCGCCCGGCTATCGCCCGGGTGTCTCCTTTCGCGTATTTTTCGACGTATTTGCATCCTTTTAGCCCCGTTTCCATCTCCACTTCACCTACACATGAAATAAACTCCATTAAGCACATAACAAGTGTAATTTTATCATTAATGCACATAAAATGTAAGGTATATCACATGTTAAACTATGCAATTTAGTCTCGCATCAGGAGATCACATGGTTTTGAAGCGAAAATATGCTCATTATGTGTTGCTTATGTGTAGGAATAAACTTGCGCAGAAAATGATCAAATGGTCAAAAAATTTGTGAAAAAGAGTTGAAGAGAAAAGTCCCGGAAAGTAAAGCGAGGCTCACTTCGCCAGACCGAGACCGAAGCAGAAGAAACCAGGAAAATCCCGGACAACGAAGCGAGGTTCACTTCGCGAGACCCGGACCGGAGCATAAAATAACCAGCTTCTCCTATCCGAAATAGGAGAAGGAAAATCCTCCCAATATAAATCCTAGTCACTATAAATACATCCAAAAACGTATGTTTGAGGGGGAGACACTATTTTAGGGCAAGACAACACCCAAGGAGGCAAGAATACACTAGGAGCAAGGAGGAAGATTTAACCACGAGTTTTTCCCCTTCTTCTTCCTACTTTTCATTGTTGGTTATGACTTTTAGTATTGTATTTTTACATACTATTATGAGTAACTAATTAATTATCAAGAGTTTTGATGGAACCTCTTGGAGGATGAATTCTTGTCATGTTTCAATACAATTTAACTTTTGAATTTATCTATTTGTTCAACTACGTGCTTATTTCAGTTGATTGAATGGACATCGATTGACTGTGCCTATTTATTATGTGTTTCTTGAGAAATGATACATATTTAGGTAGTTGTTGAACAAAATCACTCCTAACGTATGTGAGAGACCAATACGGAGGGTGTAAAGGCGGGATTAAAGATAACGAAATCTTGGTGCGATCATAGTGAGCGGTGAATTAGTGCCAGCTAGCATTGTTCGAGATAATACATCTAGTAAATTGTGATAGTTTCTCGAGAGAGAGATACAACACCCAAAGTACTCACGATCGGTAGAGAATACATATGCGAAATTATAAAAGACTTAGCGGGAAGGATTCTGACAATTGGGGAAATCAGAACTCTAGACCTCCTTAATCTTGTCTCCAATCATTATCCTTGTTAATTGATAGTTTTACTGCTTTTTAGATTTTTAATCAATTAGATAGAAATAAATATTATAATCTTTATTATTAGGAAATTGTTTGGGCTTGTGTTTCTTAGAGATATTGAACAACTGCAGCTAAGCCTTAGTTTTTTGTGGGATTCGACTCCAGACTTTTAGACCGGATTATATTTGAAGGGACCTCTTATCATTTTTAGGACTAGAGTTGGGAATGATCACATTTTGGCACCATTTTCGGAGAACTAACGGTGTAGTTGTAGTTGTATATATTTCTAGGTTTCAAGTTCGAACTTTTATTTTGTTTTATTTTATTATAACTGTTGATTTGAGAAACATGACATCTTGGAATTATAGAAATTTAGGTGTAGATAATTCTACTATTGATCCTCATACATATTGTGAAGGAAACTACCTATATCAAAATTATCAAAAAATTCCCGAGAGCGAGTTATGTGCACCAACTCAATCTTATTTATGGAATGTGTGTGGTGGTAAAAGTGGTCACTTTCATGGTTGTGCTTATATTTCTTATCTTCCCCCAACCCCTTACTATGATGGTTCTACCTTTTCTTGTGAAGTTAGTAGGAACAAAGAACCCGGGGATGCAGACCTGAAGGAGATCAGGGATATGTTAAAGTGCCTTCTAGAATAAAATAATGAGAAATAATTGCAGAGAGAAAGGCAAGAGGAAACTATTCGCAACTTGGAGGCTCAAGTGAGTCAAGTGATTGAAGATTTTAATGCTCAGCAAGCCAATTTTGGGGATAGGAGCCAAGAAGAGCGTGAATTTCAGGTGCTAATTGAGGAGGTCGGATTCGAACATCAACAACCTAGCCAACTACAATTTGAGGATGTCGATGTTGAAGAAGTGAGACTAGATTCATCCAAGGACATTGAGGATACAAATTTTGTTCACTCTAGTATCATTGATGTTGAGGAAGTTGGAAGTCCTAAAGTTCATGTGTTTGTGTGCATTAGGCCTCACTCCAAACATATTTCAACATTGTGCTTGGATGACGATATGGAAATAGAGTCATCCGAGCCGATTGATGAGTCAAGGAATGAGGAACAAGGTGCCTACATTCTAGAACTTTTATTTCCAGAAAGATAGGACTACGTACCTCATCTCTAAAAGCCAAGAAGTGTAGAATAGTACAATGATTGCTTGGGTCAATTAGATTTGTTCTACCATCCCTGGAGCATAATCGAAAACTTAAAGCCAGATTGGGGGTTCAATTCATAAGCTCGAGGTGAAGGCAAAAAGTAATTCGCGTCGTGCCGCGAAGTTAAATTAGGCGCTTGTTGGGAGGCAACTCAACTTTATTGTTTTTTATTTTTTTATTTGTTTACTTTTTGTTTAATTGTGTTATTTTTTTTGTAGTGTAGATTCTTTTTAATGTTGTAAGAGCATGAAAAATAAGTCTGTTGGAAGAAAGCAAAAGTAAACTAGATGGTTGGAACTAAGTGTAAGGTACCTGCACGAAGGACCAAGCTTGGGAGAAGTATGAGTATCCCATGAGTTGCTAATGCTTCGGCCTTTGGCCTATAGGGAGTTTTTGTCACTCTCTTGTTATTTATTGTGTGCATTGGGGACAATGCACACTTTTAAGTGTGGGGTGAGGAGATTGTTTGGATGATTTTCTATGATATTTTAGTTGTGTTGAAAATAAAATAAAAAAATTAGGTAGAAATAATCCCTCTTGGTTTTTCTTATAACCGCGGTTCTTTTCCAAGGGATGACTTTTTGAACTGGGTAGTAGTTTTTTTTAAAAAAAAAAGTAGAATTACCAAAAAGTTTTGGACTTTTCCCAACGATGGACTTCCTAGACTGTTTTCTTGAGGGTTTAAAGTCTAAAGAAAAATAAAAATAAAAAGATTTTTTTTTTTTTTTTTTTAACTGATAATGGAATGGAAGAACTTGAGTATCTATGCTTTTTGACATGTTTTATGTTGGGGCTTAGAGATGGAGAATTTGCACTGAGTATTTTTTATATTCTTGTGATTAATATGCCTTGAGATTATATGTGTTTATTTTGACGCTTGGGCTCGTCTATTGACTCCTATTGTTACTTCCTAGTGTTTGGATTATATGATGACTCTGCTATTTGCTTTAACTTGAGAATGGGGTCTGAGCCGTCCTGAGTAAGTCATGTGCATTGTGTGAGGTAAGACTTTGTTGTACTCCGTGCCATCCTTTGTTAGTCTAGAACTTGCCCCGTGTGTGAGTCGAAGCGAAATGATTAAGTCTTGTGCGTTTAGGAAATGATATAGGCATTTTTTATTGATCCTTCAGTCTATTTGCCTACCAATGATAAAAATTATCCTTTGTTAGCCCAATTGAGCCTGTAAACCTTTTCTTTGGTACACACATTACCGGACGAATCCCTTTTGTTCTTAATTAAATCTTGGTGAGCCTTTACCTCCTAAAGCACTTAAGTCACTAGAAGAGAAAGAAAAGATATTGGATAGTTTTTGGGTGGAACCATAGAAAGGACAAAAGGTGCATGTGTGTATTGAGAGAGACACTAGCTAGAAATACTAATTTATGGAGGGTGTCGAGAAGATTTTGAAAAAACAAATCCCTCCAATTCACATTGATATGTGCTAGTACTTATGTAGATGTGCTTAAAGTTAATGGGCTACGTTATTTATGGTTTTGTAGCGATATGTTGAGTGATCATGAAGAGGATGTGCTTAAAGTTAAAGTATATTGTATTAAAAATACTTTGGAAGGTTAGTCACTATTATCCATATCTATCTTATCCATCCCTTAGCCTACATTACAACTCATGAAGACCTAATTGATCCTAGACTTTGAGAGCTTAAATTAATAGAAACTTACATTACGGGTAAGCCTATGGTACGAGCTTTGGGGGCACATGAGTTTCTTTGAGAGAGTGAGTGAATTCTTTCATTCTGTGAGCTTAAATGTGATGACCCAAGGGATCATTTTATAAATTTAGACTCCGTTCCATTCTTAATAGCCATAAATAGACTAATTTTAAATACCTTGATTTGCGTTCGTAGTCCGGGAGTAAAACCGGAAAGCTTTTATGTGAAAATATGAGAAATAGTGATTTCTAGAATTTAAATTTGATTATAGTTGATTTTGGTCAACATTTTGAGTAAACGGATCCAGATCTGGTTTCCGACAATCCCAGGAGGTCCGCAGTAAAATATAGGACTCGAGCGTATGCCCGAAAATGAATTCCGAGGTCCCAAGCCTTAGAAATCAATTTATGAAAGAAATTATTTTGCTGAAATATTAATGAAATAAAGAAAATAATTATTGTTTGAAACCATTGGTATCGGGCCCGTATTTTGGTTCCGGAGCCCGGTACAGATTTGTTATGATATTAAAAGGTTAACTATGAAATTTGGTGAAAAAACGGAGTTCATTTGACGGGATTCGGACATCCGGTTGAAGAGTTATGAACTTTAAGTGTTCTTGATGAAAATGATGAGTTATGAGGTCTAATTCATATCTTTAAATGTTATTTTCATGATTTGATCGCACGAGCAAGTCCGTATGATATTTTTAGACTTACGTGCATGTTTTGTTTAGAGCCCCGAGGACTCGGGTTAGTTTCGGATAGGCCACAGGGTGTTTTACACTTAAAGAGAATTGCTGGTTTTTGGTTTTTGTACTATGCAATCGCATAGGTAGGTTCGTGATCGCATAGTGTAGTCTCAGGGGGCCCTTATTTTGTGTTGTGCGAACGCGACTCTAAGGCTGTGATCCCGAAGCTTTGCCTGGGTTAACATGTGCGAACGCACTCCCCACTGTGCGATCGCATTTCATTAAAGTGGGCCTAGGGGAGGGAAGGCCAGTATTTTATGCGAACACACTGGTTTCCCTGCTATCGAAAAGGTCCAACCCCCTTACCCTACGCGAACGCATCCCATGGAATGCGAACGCATAGGTTCCATGTCCAGTGATATAAAAAACAAATCAAAAACGGGCAGACCTTCTTCTTCTTCATATTTTCGAACCCCACAGCCTTAGGAACGATTTTCTTCACCAAATATCATCCCCAAGCCATAGGTAATCGATTCTAAACTTTACTCGTTCAATTCCTTATTGTTTTTCATCACTTTTAAACCAAAAACTAAGAATTTTCATGGTAAAAATTGAGGGTTTGGGTAGAATTAGGGAATTTTGTAAAAATCAAATTTTTACCTCGAATTGAGGTCGAATTTCGACTAATTGTATATTTGGGTCCGTGGGTGAATGGGTGAACGTAATTTTGTCGAAAACCCGAGTTTAGACCAAGAGGGTCCGGGGTCGGGTTTTCACTTTTTTTGAGAAAACTTAGGAAAAACTATGTTTTCAATAAAGTTAGTTCCTTTAGAATTATTTGATGATATTGAGTTAATTATGATTAGATTCGAGCAATTTAGAGCGAGATTCTAAAGGAAAAGCTATAATTGAGCAGTGAGTGACCTACGAAATTGAGGTAAGTGTTTGGTCTAACTTTGACTTGAGGGAATAGGAATCCCCACTTTTTTGCTATGTCAAATGCATGTGTGTGATGTATAGGTGAGGTGACGAGTATCTATGCACCACCAAATTGCCTGTTAAACATTATTCCTTTCCCGTTCCCAACTTAATTGATTTTTGTCTTAATTGTTCTATGTTCATTATTGTTTCTATGACTACTTGGCCTTGTTATTTTGTTGTTAAATATTGCTGTGGTTATTTTGGAAAGAGTATTGGTTGTTTTCGCTGGTTCCCTTGTGGTACAAAACAGTTGAGCGGTTTGGCATTGTTTTTACTAGATATATATATATATATATATATGCATATTTATGTTCCTGTTGGTTTCATGGTTGAGAGGATATTGATGAAGTTATGAGAAAAATACAGTTTCTTATTTATAATTGTTGAGACAAAAATATTGTGAAAGGCTTGGCCTAAATTGTGAAATTTATGAATAAATTGATATGAGATGTCTGGTGGGAGCGGGTTGCACGCCGCAACAAGGAGTGATAAGGGTGGACAGGTGGGATTGGGTTGCACGCCGCAAGATGAGTAATAAGTGTGATATATTTAGGGAGGAGCAATAAGGGTGGACAGGTGGGAGCGGGTTGCACGCCGCAACAAGGAGCAATAAGGGAGGACATTTATATTTTTACTGAATTTCAAAGAAAATAAAGATTTGAAAGGCTTAAATGTTTATTTTACTATTCTTCATATTTTTGGCACTATTTTTATTTAAAGTTTAAAGTTTGGAAACTTGGAAATTATTTGAGAATTAGTTATAGATGAGGCCTGTGAAAAGGCAGCTAAATTATTTTATTGTTGTTGCAGTAATTAATTATTTGTTTAGATTTCCTTCTTGCTTTATATATTATTGTCACTGCTTATATTGCTAAAGCCCCACCGTAGCCTCGTTACTACTTCGTCGAGGTTAGGATCGACACTTACTCAGTACTTGGGGTCAGTTGTACTGATACTACACTTTGCACTCTTTTGTGCAGATCCAGGTACCGGCCAACTGTAGAGATATTTAGAGCGCTATTCATTTACTTGGAGACACGAGGTATATCTGCCGGCGTTCGCAGATCCTCAGAGTCTTATCCTATTCTCATAAACGTTGTTTTATTATATTCAGAACATTTACATTATTTCTTTCAGCCAAGTATTTGTAGTATTCTGTAGTGGTTCGTGAATTATGACACCAGACTCGTGGGTAGTTTTTGGATTTATCTATATAATTAGTTCGTGGCTCGGCGTAGTTAATTGTTTATTTTTTCTTATTATGAATTATTCATTTAAAGCCATTAGATTAAGTATTAAATTAAATATTATTTTATTCTGTTTAAATGGTTAATTAAAGGAAATAGTTAAGCGAACTGTACATTGACTTTCCTAGCAAGTGTGGCGTTAGGCGTCATTACGATCCCTAAGGTTGGGAATTTGGGTCGTGACAAGGTTGTATCAGAGCACTAGGTTGCTTAGGTCTCACAATTCACGAACACGCTTAGTAGAGTCTGAAGGATCGGTACAGAGACGTCTCTACTTATCTTTCGGAGGCTATTGAGTTAGGAAACAACTCCATTTTTATTTCTACTCTATCGTGCGATTCTTCTATCCCACTGTCACGTCCCAAATTTCCCTCCATTGGGTATCGTGATGGCACCTAGTCTTAGGGACTAGGTAAGCCTAACCGTTACTAAATAACAACAATAATAAAAGGAAAAGTAACAGTCCTGATATAGAATCTCAACTGGATGAACAAACTTTCCCAAAACTGGTAGTACAAGTCATAAGCTCTAAGAATATTCTACAACTTCTAAATACAACTGCTTGGGACTAATTACAATAGTTGAATAAAAATAGGAAGGTGACTCCGAAGCCTGCGAACACAGCAACAAGTTACCTTTAGTCTCCTCAGCAGCATCCACACCACTATTGACAATCAATACCTGGATCTGTGCAAACAAAATGCACAGAAGTGTAGTATGAGCACACCACACCGGTGCCCAGTAAGTATCAAGACTAACCCCGATGAAGTAGTGACGAGGACTAGTCAAGATACCACTGGTCTAACAAGATAACTAACATGAATATAGAAATAATCGAACACTATATCTATCTATAAATTTACGGAACAATTTACAATAATGACGATATAATGTGGAAGGAAACTACAGAAATTAACCACGAAACATCATAAGAATACACACAAGGATGGACAACAAAACAAGCCCAAACCGGAAGAAAATACAATGCAATAGAGAACTCCAATAACTCAACTCTACGTCTGTACGTTCACATTGAGCCTTAGCAATTAAAGTCCATAAAACTGGTGGAAGCCTTTAAACAACGGTTCGTATGAAAAACTTTGCAAATATGCTCATTTAATATAGAGGCTCTCCTTTGAAAACATACTTTCTCTAAATATATATATATAAGTATATTTAACAGAGTGAAATACCAAAACATAGTTTCTTTCAAAATACGAAATTTCCAACGATGTTTACCTAAATAAATGACTTCCAAATATCTTTTTATGCAAAACGAATGCTTTTCAAATATTCCTTCGATGTAAAAGTCATTCAACTATAGTCCTTTCGAAACCATCACTTTTCAATAAAATCTCGTAATCATAATTAAAATAATAATGCATAAATACGACATGGAGTGTCCCCTCGTGCTAAAATAACATAAACACGGCACAGAATGTCCCCTCATGCTAAAGTAACATAAACACGACACGGAATGTCCCCTCGTGCTAAATAACATAAACACGGCATGGAATGTCCCCTCGTGCTAAAGTAACATAAACACGACACGGAATGTCCCCTCGTGCTAAATAACATAAACACGACACGAAATGTCCCCTCGTGATAAATAACATAAACATGGCACGGAATGTCCCCTCGTGCTAAATAACATGAACATGGAACGGAATGTCCCCTCGTGCTAAATAACATAAACATGGCACGGAATGCCCCCTCGTGCTAAATAACATAAACATGGCACAGAATGTCCCCTCGTGCTAAATAACATAACCATGGAACGAAATGTCCCTTCGTGCTAAATAACATTAACATGGCATGGAATGTCCCCTCGTGCTAAATAACATAAACATGACACGGAACATTCCCTCGTGCTAAATAACATAAACATGTCACGGAATGTCCTCTCGTGCTAAAAAACATAAACAACAGTTTGGCAAGGAAAATCAATAATAAGAAACATAAATCACAACAATCCCGGCAAGGGAGTCAACAATGCAAACAATATCATTAACATCACGATTAGTAATAGAAACCGTACCATCCCGGCAAGGGATTCAACAATGAATACAATATCATCTCGACAAGGGAAAATAACTATAACCAATCTCGCCTAAACAATTAAGTTCAAGGAATAAAACTCAGCTTAAACAAAGGCCCAGTAATAGGCAACAACAAGGAAAACATCAATAGCATAAATGTTTATCAACTAGACCCAAGTAGCACATAAGGAGAAAAATCATATAAATCATAATGTAAGACTCACGGCCATGCTTGACACCAACGAACAGATGTTCTAACTATGGCTAAACGGATAATAAACTAGATAACACTAATATAGTCAATTTGGCAGTTTTAGAAAGCAAATATAGCATGAAGATAAGAGCAGTAAAATATTCAGTTAAGTCAATTAAGATCAAATAGCCAACGAAGGAGTCCAAAAGCAAGTAATTCTAATTTAAGCAGGAAAGGATGAGATTAACAACCAATGATTCAAATGTAACAATTTCAATTCATACACAGGTAACATAAGAACCTACAAATCCCTAAAGGCCAATTTACTAGCAAATAAGTCCGAGTACGCACTCGTCACCTCGTGTACACGGACTACAATCAACAAAGAAGACTCAATCCTAAGGGGTAGTTCCCCCACACAAGGTTAGGCAAGATACTTACCTCAAAGACGACAACCCGGTACTCAAAAATAGACTTCTCGGGCGGAAAGACCTCCGGACGGCTCACAATCAACTAAAACAACTTCAAAATACACATAAAACGTATAAGGAACTATTCCGAATAATAAAGTTTCAATCTTTACAAAATTATAAAAATCGACCCCAAAAGTCGACCCCCGAGCCCGCACCTCGGAACCCGACAAATTTTACAAATTCTGATTACCCAGTCCGATACGAGTTCACCCATATTAAATTTATCCAATTCCGAAAACATTTGGTCTTTCAAATCATGATTTTACATTTTAGAAGTTTTCTTTCAAAACCCACAATTCCCTCAACCCAAAACACAAATTAAATGATAAACACAAGAACTAATTCATGAAATATAATTAATTATAGTGGAAGAACACTTACCCATTAGATTTGTGTGAAAAACCCTCAAAGAATCGCCCAAAACCGAGTTCTAGAAGTCAAAATATGTCAAAGATGGTGAAACCCCGATTTTTGGTAAACTTATATTCTGCCCAGGCGTGTAATGAATCGCGATCGCGGAATATGGTTTGCGATCGCGAAGAGGAAAGGGAAAAACTGCCCAGGTACTTTTTTGTTCAATGCGATCGCGGGCCTATTATTGCGATCTCATAGAAGAAGAAATGGCCACTGCCAAAATAGCATTGTGCGATCGCGATTGTGAAGATGCAATCGCGAAGAAGAGGAAAATATACTTCCGCGATCGCGAACGTGTGTATGCGATCACGTAGAGTGAAGTCTACAAGCTGTGCGATCGCGAAGTAGACTATGCGATCGCGACTACTCTTATGCGATCGCATAGGAAACCAGAAGGCAAAATTTCAGCTGTTCAAAAATAAGGAAAATGGACCCGACACGCATCCGAAACACACCCGAGGCCTCCGGGACCCCATCTAAATGCACGAACAAGTCTTATAACCTAACACAGACTCGCTCGAGGTTTTAAACCACATTAAACAACACTAAAACGATGAATTAAACCAAAAATGAATGAAATTCCTCAAAACTTCTTTAAACATTAAATTTTGCATTTACGGTCTGACTCACATCTAATGAAGTCCGTTTCTTGCCAAACTTCACAGATATGGCACAAATATTATGTCGAATCTGTACCGGGCTCCACAACCATAATACGGGCCCGATACCTAATGTTTCACATATAATTTCATTTTAAAAAAAAAACCACTTTTATTTTCAGAAAACAATTTCTTTTAAAAAATTCATTTCTCGGACCTGGGACCTGGGAATTTGATTCCGGGCATACGTCCAAGTCCCATAATTTCCTACAGACCCTCCGGGACCGTCAAATCACGGATCCGGGTCCATTTACCAAAACGTTGACTGAAGTCAAGTTTATTCAAATTCCTAATACAAATTATCATTTTATCAGTTTTTCACATAAAGGCTTCCCGGCTACACGCCTGGGCTGTGCAACAATTCGAGGTGAGATAGAAGGAGGTTTTCACGACCTCGAAACACAAAATTAGCTAGAAATATACGAGATGACCTTTTGGGCCATCACACCCACATACTGATTAGATTCTTATATTCTCTCGCAGATGGCGAGAATACGTGCTTCATCTTCCGCTGAACAGCATTCTGGTCCTCCGGCAGCAGCAACTCCTACTATGGGTAGAGGCCGAGGCCACGACAGAGGCCGAGGCAGGGGCATAACTCAGCCCATTACCTAGGCAGCAGCCTAACTGCGGAACCCCATATTGAGATTAATAAGGGGGTTGCAGCTCAGACTGTTCCAGTGGGACCGGCTCAGGCCCCCGAAGGGTTTATTGCTACCCCGGTTCTTCAGGATGCTTTGGTCTGTTTAGTGGGCTTGATGGAGAGTGTGGCCCAGACGGGCACATTCCCTGTTGCAACAGCCGTATCTCAAGCTGGAGGAGGGGTCCAGACTCCTGCTACCCACACTCCAGTCAGACTACTCCTCAGGTTCAAACCCCAATAGCCAATCCCGTTGGGGTAATTCAGCCAGTTACAGCAGTGCCGCCCGTTAATAGGGCATTAATGTCTACCGATGCTTTATGGAGGTTGGATAGGTTCATTAAGTTATTTCCTGTTCACTTCAGTGGTACTACTTCAGAGGACCCTCAGGAATATCTGAATAGTTTTCATGAGGTGTTGCGAAATATGGGTATTTTGGAGAGCAATGGGGTCGATTTTGCTGCTTTTCAGATGACTGGTTCTTCCAAGAAATGGTGGAGGGACTTTATGTTGACTAGACCAATTGGATCATCTGCTCTGACTTGCGATCATATCTCTCATCTCTTTTTGGAGAAATTCTTGCCTGTTACTACTCGAGAGTATAAGCGTCGTCAGTTTGAGCAACTTCAGCAGGGCAACATGACAGTGACCCAGTATGAGACTTGTTTCATGGATTTGGTTAGAGATGACATTCTTTTATTGCCCACAAAGAGGGAGAGGGTCAGATAGTTTATTGATGGCCTTGCTTAGTCCATTAGGTTGTAGATGGCCAAGGAGACAGGGACCGAGATTTCTCTTCAGGATGCAGCTAATATAGCTAGGAGGGTTGAATCAGTTCTTGGGATGGGAAGTCAGGTTTCATACAAGAGACCTCGCCATTCCGGTGGTTTCAGTGGTGCCTCATCTGGAGGCAGGACTTCATTTAACAGAGGCCATTCTTCCAGGCCTTTCCATTCAGCACTACATGGTTCACATGGTACTTAAGGGGGTCATGGTTCTTATGTGCCTCCTTCTGCTCAGCCAGTCTACAGTGCTCCTTCAACTCCTATTAGAGCACCTACTCTGTATAGTTATTATCGTGGTCAGCCGGTTCGTCAGGGTCAGTCCTTATAACAGGATGGATGGTTTGAGTGTGGTGAATATGGGCATATTTGGAGAGCTTGTCCGAGGTTTCTGAGTAATCAGCATCAGTACTAGGGTTCTCGTGCCATTGTTCCGGCACTAGCTGCAACACCACCTGTCCTGCCAGTAAGGGGTAAAGGTTAGGTAGTTAGAGGTAGAGGCCAGAATGTTAGAGGTGGAGGACATATAGCTAGAGGTGGAGGTCAGCCTGCTAGAGGTGGAGGTCCTCCCAGATGTGTGGTTCAGGGTGGCGGGGCCCAGCCCCGACTATAAGCATTTCCAGCCAGGCCCCAGAAAGAGTCCTCCGACACTGTTATTACAGGTATCATCTCAGTTTGTGATAGAGCTGCTTTAGTTTTTTTTGATCCGGGGTCTACTTACTCGTATGTTTCATCCTATTTTGCCTCATATTTGAATGTGCCCCGTAATCCCTTGAGTGTTCCTGTCTATGTGTCTACACCGGTGAGGGGTTCTATCATGGTAGATCGAGTATACCATTCGTGCGTGGTAGTCTTAGAAAGTCTTGACAGTGGTGTGGATCTTTTACTTCTAGACATGGTTGATTTTGATGTTATATTGGGCATGGATTGGTTGTCTCTCTATTATGCCATCTTAGACTGTCACGCCAAGACAGTTACTTTAGCATTGCCGGGGTTGCCTCGATTAGAATGGAAAGGGACCCCTGGTCATTCTCCCAGCTGGGTAATTTTATATGCTAAGGCTCGCCGCATGGTGGAGAAAGGGTGTTTTGCTTATTTGACTCATATTCGTGATTACGATGCTGTGGTTTCTTCTATAGAGTCAGTTCCTATCGTGCGTGAGTTTCCTGAGGTATTCCCTGCAGACCTGCCGGGTATGCCACCCGACAGGGATATTGATTTCTGTATTGATGTGGCTCCAGGAACTCAGCCCATTTTCATTCCTCCATATCGGATGGCCTCACTAGAATTAATAGAACTAAAAGAACAGTTGCAAGACTTGCTAGATAAGGGTTTCATAAGACCTAGTGTCTCACCTTGGGGTGCACCGATTTTGTTAGTAAAGAAGAAAGATGGGTCGATGAGAATGTGTATAGATTACCGGTAGCTGAATAAAGATACTATCAAGAATAAACATCCGTTGCTGAGAATTGATGACCTATTTGATCAGCTTCAGGTTGCTAGAGTATTTTCGAAAATTGATTTGAGGTCAGGCTATCATCAGCTGAAGATTTGGGCGTCCGATATTCCTAAGACAACCTTTCGGACGAGGTATGGGCATTATGAATTATTGGTTATGTCTTTTGGGCTGACTAATGCTCCAGCAGCCTTTATGGATTTGATGAATCGGGTTATCAAGCCCCATCTGAACAACACATCCGTATAACACTCCATACTTTGAGAGATAATCAGTTGTATGCCGAGTTTTCTAAATGTGAGTTCTAGTTAGATTCAGTAGCCTTTTTGGATCATATTGTATCAGCTGAGGGTGTTCAGGTTGATCCTAAGAAGATAGAGGCAGTAAGGACTGGCCTAAACCTACTACAGCTACGGAGATTAGGAGTTTTTTGGGTTTGGCGGGTTACTACCGTCGTTTTGTGGAGGGGTTCTCGTCCATAGTAGCCCCAATGACTAAATTGACTCAGAATGGTGCCCCATTTAGATGGTCAGATGAGTGCGAGACAAGATTTTAGAAGCTCAAGACAGCCTTGATTTCAACACCGGTGTTGGTGTTACCATCAAATTCTGGTTCTTTCACGGTGTATTGTGATGCTTCCCGAGTTGGCATTAGAGCAGTGTTGGTGTAGGATGGCAGGGTGATTGCGTATGCATCTCAACATCTGAAGGTCCATGAGAATAAGTATTCCTTTCATGACTTAGAGTTGGCAGCCATTGTTCATGCATTGAAAATTTTGAGGCGCTATCTTTATGGCGTGCCGTGTGAGGTTTTTACTAACCATCGTACTCTCTAGTGCTTATTCAAGCAGAAAGATATAAATTTGAGGCAGCGTAGATGGTGAGAGTTACTAAAGGATTATGATGTCACCATATTGTATCGCCAAGGGAAGGCCAATGTGGTGGCCGATGCATTGAGGAGAAAGGCGGTGAGTATGGGCAGCCTTGCGTATATTCCAGTTAGTGAGAGACCGTTGGCTTCAGACATTCAGACGTTGGCTAATCAGTTCGTGAGGTTAGATATTTTTCCCAACAGTGTTCTAGCTTGTACAGTCGCTCGGTCTTCTCTAATTGATCATATCCGGGAGCGGCATGATGATGACCCATATTTGGTGGTCCTTAGGGACACAGTTCGGCAAGGTGATGACAAACATGTTACAGTTGGAGAGGATGGTGTTTTGAGGATGCAAGGTCATTTATGTGTGCCTAATGTTGATGGCCTTCGTGAGTTGATCCTTGAGGAGGCTCACATTTCTAAGTATTCGATTCATCCAGGTGCAACCAAAATGTACCAAGACTTGAAGCAGCATTATTGGTGGAGAAGAATGAAGAAGGACATTGTTGCATATGTGGCTCGTTGCTTAAATTGTCAGCAGGTAAAGTATGAGCATCAGAGACCCAGTGGTTTGCTTCAGAAGATAGAGATTCCTGAGTTGAAGTGGGAGTGTATCACTATGGACTTACGTTGTTGGGCTCCCACAGACTCAGAGGAAATTTGACGCAATTTGGGTTATTGTAGATAGGTTGACTAAATCAGCACATTTCATTCCTCTGGCAAGTAATTATACTTCAGAGCGGTTGGCTGAGTTTTATATTCGGGAGATAGTTCGCCTTCATGGTGTGCCCGTGTCTATCATTTCTGATCAGGGTACGCAGTTTACTTCGCACTTTTGGAAGGCAGTTCAGCGTGAGTTGGGTACCCGAGTGGAGTTGAGTACAACATTTCACCCTCAGACTGACGGGTAGTCCGAGGGTACCATTCATACATTGGAGGATATTCTCCGCACTTGTATTATTGACTTTGGAGGTTCATGGGATCAGTTCTTGCCGTTAGCGGAGTTTTCTTATAATAATAGTTATCAGTCAAGAATTCAGATGGCTCCTTATGAGGCATTATATGGTAGACGGTGCAAATCGCCAGTTGGATGGTTGTAGCCGGGAGAGGCTCGATTGTTGTGTATAGACTTAAGTCAGGAGGCCTTAGATAAGGTCAAGATTATTCAGGAGAGACTCCGTGCAGCTCAGTTTAGGCAAAAGAGTTATGTCCATCGTAAGGTTCGTGATGTGGCATTCATGGTTGGAGAGAGAGTGTTGCTTCGTGTGTCGCCCATGAAAGGGTGTTATGAGATTTGTGAAGAAGGTAAGTTTAGCCCTAGGTATATCGGGCCGTTTGAGATTCTTGATACAGTGGGGGAGGTAGCTTAGAGACTTGCGTTTCTTCTAGGGTTATCCTCAGTTCATCCGGTATTCCACGTGTATATGCTCCGTAAATATCATGGTGACCAGTCCCACGTGTTAGATTTCAGCTCAGTCCAATTGGAAAAAGACTTGACTTATGAGGAGGAGTCGGTAGCCATTTTAGACCAGCAGGTTCGCCAGTTGAGATCTAAGAGTTATCCTTCAGTTCGAGTGCAGTAGAGAGGCTAGCCTGTTGAGGCAGCTATCTGGGAGTCCGAGTCAGACATGCAGGGTAGATATCCACACTTGTTCGCCATTTCAGGTAACTTTCTATGTTCGTTCGAGGACGAACGTGTGTTTTAGAGGTGAAGATTGTGATGACCCAAGGGGTCATTTTATAAATTTAGACTTCGTTCCATGCTTAATAGACATAAATAGATTAATTTTAAATACCTCAATTTACGTGCGTATTCCGGGCGTGAAACCGAAAAGCTTTTATGTGAAAATATGAGAAATAGTGATTTCTAGAATTTAAATTTGATTATAGTTGACTTTGGTCAACACTTTGAGTAAACGGATCCGGATCGGCGTTACGATGATCACGGGAGGTCCGCAGTAAAATATGGGACTCAGGCATGTGCCCTGAAATGAATTTCGAGGTCCTAAGCCTTAGAAATCAATTTTTGAAAGAAATTATTTTGCTGAAATATTTATGAAATAAAGAAAAAAATTATTGTTTGAAACCATTGGTATCGGGCCCATATTTTGGTTCCGGAGCCGGATACAAATTTGTTATGATATTAAAAGGTTAACTATTAAATTTGGTGAAAAAACGGAGTTCATTTGACGTGATTCGGACATCCGGTTGAAGAGTTATGAATTTTAAGTGTTCTTGATGAAAATGATGAGTTATGGGGTTTAATTCATAGTTTTACATGTTATTTTCATGATTTGATCGCATGAGCAAGTCCGTATGATATTTTTTGACTTGCGTGCATGTTTTGTTTAGAGCCCCGAGGGCTCGGGTGAGCTTCGGATAGGCCACGGGGTGTTTTACACTTAAAGAGAATTGCTGGTTTTTTGTTTGCTGGTGTTTTTGTTTTTGTACTATGCGATCGCATAGGTAGGTTCGTGATCGCATAGTGTAGTCTCAGGGGGCCCTTCTTTTGTGTTGGCAAACGTGACTCTAAGGCTGCGATCGCGAAGCTTTGCCTGGGTTAAGCTGTGCGAACGCACTCCCCACTGTGCGAACGCACTCCCCACTGTGCGATCACATTTCATTAAAGTGGGCCTGGGGGAGGGAAGGCCAGTGTTTTATGCGAACGCAGTGGTTTCCCCGCGATCGCAAAGTCTCAGCCCCCTTACGCTATGCGAATGTATCCCATGGAATGCGAACGCATAGGTTCCCTGTCCAGTGATATAAAAACAAATCAAAAATGGGCAGACCTTCTTCTTCTTCTTCTTCTTCATATTTTCGAACCCCACAACCCTAGGAATGATTTTCTTCACCAAATATCATCCCCAAGCCATAGGTAGTCAATTCTAATCTTCACTCTTTCAATTCCTTATTGTTTTTCATCACTTTTAAACCAAAAACTAAGAATTTTCATGGTAAAAATTGAGGGTTTGGGTAGAATTAGGGAATTTTGTAAAAATCAAAATTTTACCTCGAATTGAGGTCGGATTTCGAAATTAGTTGTATATTTGGGTCCGTGGGTGAATGGATGAACGTAATTTGGTCCGAACCCCGAGTTTAGACCAAGCGGGTCCGGGGTCGGATTTTTACCTTTTTTGAGAAAACTTATGAAAAATTATGTTTTTCAATAAAGTTAGTTCCTTTAGCATTAATTGATGATATTTTGTTAATTATGATTATATTCGAGCAAGTTAGAGCGAGATTCTAAAGGAAATCTATAATTGAGCAGTGAGTGGCCTACGAAATTGAGGTAAGTGTTTGGTCTAACTTTAACTTGAGGGAATAGGAATCCCCACTTGTTTTCCATGTGAAATGCATATGTGTGGTGTATAGTTGAGGTGATGAGTATCTATGCACCACCAAATTGCTTGTTAAACATTATCCGTTTCCCGTTCCCAACTTAATTGATTCTTGCCTTAATTGTTCTATGCTCATTATTGTTTCTATGACTACTTGGCCTTGTTATTTTGTTGTTAAATATTGCTGTGGCTATTTTGGAAAGAGTATTGATTGTTTTAGCTGGTTCCCTTGTGGTACAAAACAGTTGAGCGGTTTGGCATTATTTTTACGAGATATATATATATATATATA